>PVJS01009059.1:0-51376 GCA_004027185.1 Glis glis
CGAGCCACTCAGGCAGGCCTTTCGACACCTGGGGTGCCCCTGCGCTAGGTACCAGACCCCGGCGTCCCAGCGTGCTATCACGAAAGTACTTGCATCACCTGCGGGACCCCAGATCCAGGTTCCTGACCCCAGCGTTACCGCGCGCTACCCCGGCAGTCCCTGTGCTCCCTGGGCGAACCCTGCGCCAGGTACAAGACCCCGGCGTCCACATACACAAACACGGCAGCCCCTCGCCACATAGGAGCCCCTTGTGCCACGTATCAGACCCTGGAAAGCCTGTGCACAACCGCAACAACTCCTGCGCTACCTGGGCGGCCCCTGCATCACATGGGCGGCCCCTCCACCACCAGACACCGCCATCCCTGCGTGCCACCCCAACAGTCACTGCGCCACCTGGGCGGCCCCTGCGCCAGGTACCAACCCCCGGTGACCTCGCGTGCAATCCCGGAAGTCCTTGCGCCACCTGGGGGCCCCTGCGCTAGGTACCAGACTCCTGCGTCCTCACGCACAACCACAGCAGTTCCTGCACCACCTGGGCGACCCCTGCGCCAGATACCAGACCCCAGCGTTCCCGCATGCAACCCCGAAAGTCTTTGAGCCACCAGGGGGCCCCTATGCTACGTACCAGACCCCGGCGTCACCGCGAAACACCCCGGCGGCCCCTGCCACCTGGGCGGCCCCTGCGCTATGGGCCAGAGCCCTGTATCCCCGCGTGCCACACCAGCAGTCCCTGCACCACCTTGGCAGCCCCTGCGTCCCCTGGGCGTCCCCTGCATCAGTTACAAAACTCCGGTGTTACCTCGCGCAACCCCAAAAGCCTCTGCGCTCCTAGGGCAACCCCTGCACCAGGTACCAGACCCCAGCGTTCCCACGCACAACCCCGGTAGCTTCTGCACCACTTGGGCGGCCCCTGCATCAGCTAGACGGCCCCTGCACCAGGTACCAGTCCCCGGCGTCACCACAAGCCACAGTGGAAATCCCTGCGACACCTTGGCGGCCCCTGCACCAGTTAGGAGACACCGGCGTCCAAGTGCGCAATCCCTGATTCCCCTGCGCATCCTGGGCGGCCTCTGCACCACGTACCAGACCAAGGCGTCCTAGCGCTCAAACCCAGCAGTTCCAGTGTGACCTGGGCGGCCCCTGGCCCAGGTAACAGACCCCAGCATCCCTGCGCGCAAACCCGACAGCCCCTGTGCAACCTGGGCATCCCCTGTGTCCCCTGGGCAGACCCTGCGACAGGTACCAGACCCCGGCGTCCCAGCGCGCAAACCTAGCAGCCCCTGCCAACTGGGCTGCCCCTTCACCAGGTACCAGACCCCACTGTACCCGCGTGCCACCCCGGAAATCTCTGCGCCACCTGGGCTGTCCGTGCGCCTGGTACCAGACCCAGGCGTCCTCACGCGCAACCCCGGAAGTCCTAGCGCCACCTGGGGTCCCCTGCGCTAGGTACCAGAATCCGGCATCCTCACGCACAAATATGGCAGTTCCTGCGCCACCTCGCATGCAACTCCGAAAGTCCTTGGCCACTGGGGGGCCGCTGTGCTTGGTAACAGACCGCGGCGTCACAGCGAGCCACCGCAGCAGGCCCTGCGCGACCTGGACGGCCCCTGCACCACATACCAGACACCGATGTCCCCGCATGCCACCCTAGCAGTCCCTGCGCCACCTTGGCAGCCCCTGTACCAGGTACCATACCGCGGCATTCTCGCGCGCAAACCCGGCAGCCCCTGTGCCACCTGGGCTTCCCTTGCGTCCCCTGCATTAGGTACAAGACCCCGCAATACCTGCACACAACCCCGGCAGCCCTTGACCCACCTGGGTGGCCCCAGTGTCAGGTACCAGACCTCGGCGTCCTCGCGCGCAACCCCGGAAGACCTTGCGCAACCTGGGGTCCCTGTGCTAGGTACCAGACCCCGGCATCCTTGCGAACAACAATGGCAGTTCCTGTGCCACCTGCGCAACCTCTGTGCCAGGTACCTGATCCCGGCGTCCTCGCGCGCAACCCTGGTAGGCTATGCGATACCTCAGCGTCCCCTGCACCACAAACCAGAACCCGGCGTCCCCACGTGCAACCCCGAAAGTCCTTGAGCGACCTGATTTGCCCCTGTGCTAGGTACCCGACCCTGGCATCATTGTGAGCCACCCCAGAAGGCCCTGCGACACCTAGGGGGCCCTTGCGTTAAGTACCCGTCCCTGGCGTCCCCTGAACAACCCCAGAAGTCCTTGTGCTACCTGGGGGACCCCTGCACCATGTACCAGACGCCAGCGTTACCGCGGGCCACCCCGCCAGTCCCTGCGCTCCCTGGGCGACCCCTGCCCCAGGTGCCAGACCCCGGCATCCACGTACGCAACACCGGCAGTCCCTTGCCATCTGGGCACCCCCGGTGCCAATTACCAGACCCCGGCATGCCTGCAAGCAACCGTAGCAATTCCTGCGCACCTGGGGGGCCCCTGCATCACATGTGCGAGCCCAGCACAACCTGGGCGGCCCCTGCACCAGGTATCAGACCCCGGCGTCACCGCGTGCAACCCCGGCAGTTACTGCGCCACCTGGGCGGCCCCTGCACCAGGTACCAGACCCCGGCTTCATCACGCGCAAACCCGGCAACTCCTGTGCCACCTGGGCGGCCTCTGCATCACATGGGTGGCCCCTGTACCAACTGGGCGGCTCCTGCGCCAGGTACCAGACCCCGGCATCTCCTCGCGCCACGCCGGTAGTCCTTGCACCACCTGGGAGGCCCCTGCACCATGTACCAGACCCCGGCTTCCATGCGTGCCACCCCAGCAGCCCCAGAACCACCTCGGCGGCCCAGGTGATCCAGGTGCAGCACAGGTGGTAAATGGGTGCCGGGGTGGTGCACTTGGACTCCAGGGTCTCATACCGGGTGCAGAGGCCGCGTAGGTGGCTCAGGGGCTGCTGAGGTGGCACGCGTGAAAGCCGGGGTCTGGTACATGGTGCAGGGACCGCCCACGTAGCGCAGGAACTGCCTGCGTGGCGCGCGGGGACCCCGGAGTCAGGTACCTGGCGCAGGGGTCGCCCAGGTGGCGCTGGAACTGACGGGGTTGAGCGCGAGGACGCCGGGTTCTGGTACCTGGTGCAGGGGCAGCCCAAGAGGCGCAGGGGCATCAGGGGTTAAACACGTGGACAATGCGTCTCGTACATGGTGCAGGGGCTGCCGACATGTCGCATAGTCTGCCGGGGTTGCACGCGGGGACGCCGGGATCAGGTACTCACGCAGGGGTCACGCAGGTGGCGCAGAAACTGCCATTGTTGTTCGCGAGGTCGCCGGGGTCTGGAACCTAGCTCAGGGGCCCCCAGGTGGCGCAAGGACTTCCGGGGTTGCGCGCGAGGATGCTGGGGTCTGGTACCTGGCGCATGGGCCGCCCAGGTGGCACAGTGACAGCTGGGGTGGCGCGCGTGGACAGCGGGGTCTGGTACCTGGCGAAGGAGCAGCCCAGTTGGAAGGGGCTGCCGGGGTTGCGTGCGGGACACAGGGGTCTGTTACCTGGCACAGGCGTCGCACAAGGAGCGCAGGGGCTTCCGGGGTTGTGCGCGGTAACACCGGGGTCTTGTATCTGGCGCAGGGACCGCCCAGGTTGTGCAGGAACTGCCATTGTTGTGCGGGAGGACGCTGGGGTCTGGTGCCAGGCACAGGGACCGCCCAGTTGATGCAGGTGCATCCCAGTGGCACATGGGTGCCGGAGTTGCACACTTGGACACCGGGGTCTCACATCGTGTGCAGTGGCCGCCCAGATGCCTCATGGGCTGCTGGGTTGGCGCGCGTGGACTCTGGGATCTGGTACATGGTGCAGGGGCCTCCCAGGTGGTGCAAGGGCCGCCGAGATATCGCATAGTCTGCCGGGGTTGTGCACGAGATCGCCGGGGTCTGGTACCTGGCGCAGGCGTCGCCCAAGGAGTACAGGGGCTGCCAGGGTTGCGCGCGGTAACACTGGGACCTTGTACCTGTCGCAGAGGCCGCCCAGGGGACACAGAGGACGCCAAGGTGACACAGGGTCTGTCAGTTTTGCGCGAGATGACTCCGGGGTCTGGTCCCTGGCTCAGGAGCCACCCAGTTTTTGCAGTAATTGCCGTGGTTGCACGTGGTGATGTCGGGGTGTGATACCTGTCGCAGGGGCAGCCCAGGTGGTGCAGGTGCCGCCCATGTGATGCAGTGGCCGCCCAGGTGGCGCAGGGGCTGCTGTGTTTGCTCTCAGGCATGTCGGGGTTTGCTACTTGGCACCGGGGGCACCCAGGTTGCGAGGGGCTGCTCGGGTTGCGTACGTAGATGCCGGGGTCTGGCACCTGGCTCAGTGGTGCCCAGGGAGCGAAGGGGCTGCCGGGTTTGTGCGCGGGGATGCCGGATCAGGTACCTGGCGCAGGGGTCGCCCAAGTGGCGTTGGAACTGCCGGGGTTGAGCGCGAGGATGCCGGGGACTGGTACCTGGTGCAGGGGCTGCCCACGAGGCGCAGGGGCATCAGGGGTTGCACACGCAGATGCCGTGGTCTCGTACATGGTGCAGGGGCTGCCCAGGTGTCTCAGGGCCTTCCAGGGTGGCTCGCGGTGAAGCCGGGGTCTGGTACCTGGCGCAAGGGCTGTTCAATAGGTGGCGCAGGCGCTGCTGGGGTTGCGGGCAGGGACGCCAGGGTCAGGTCCCCGGCGCAGGGGTCGCCAAGGTGGCGAAGGAACTGCCGGCGTTCAGCGCAAAGATGCCGGGGTCAGGACCGGGCGCAGGGGTCCCCCAGGTGGTGCAAGGACTTCCGGGGTTGCATGTGGGGACGCCGGGGTCTGGTACCCAGTGCAGGGGCCGCCCAGGTGTCGCAGGTCCTGCCGGGGTGGCTCAAGGTGACGCCAGGGTCTGATACCTGGCCCAGGGGCTGCCCAGGTAGTGCAGGGGCCACTCATGTGATGCAGGGGCCTCCCAGGTGTAGCATGGGCTGCTGCGGTTGCGCGCAGGCATCCCAGGGTCTAGTACTTGGCACAGGGGGTGCCCAGTTGGAGAGGGGCTGCCGGGGTTGCATACATGGACCCCGGGGTCTGGCACCTGGCGCAGGGGTCGCCCAGGGAGTGCAGGGACTGCCGGGGTGGCACGCAGGGACCCCGGTGTCTGGTATATGGCGCAGGGACCGCCCTGGTGGCACAGGGCCTGCCGGGGTGGCTTGCGGTGACACCGGGTCTGTTACCTTACACAGGGCCCCCCAGGTGGCTCAAGGACATTCGGGGTTGCATGCGGGGACACCGGGGTCTGGTACCTGTCACAGGCATCGCCCAAGGACCGCAGGGGCTGCCGGGGTTGCGTGCGGGAACACCGGGGTCTTGTACCTTTCGCAAGTGCCGCCCAGGGGATGCAGGGGATGCCAAGGTGGCACAGGGGCTGCCGGGTTTGCGCGGGATAATGCCGGGGTCTGGTACATGGCGCAGGGGCCGCCCAGGTGGCTCAGTAACTGCTGGGGTTGCACGCGGTGACGCCGCGTTCTGATACCTGGCACAGGGGCTGCCCAGGTGGTGCAGAAGCCGCCCATGTGATGCAGAGGCTGCCCAGGTGGCGCAGGGGCTGTTACGGTTGCTCACAGGCATGCCGGGGTCTGGTACTAGGCACCAGGGGCGCCCAGGTGGTGAGGGCTGCTGGGGTTGTGTACGTGGACGCCGGGGTCTGGAACCTGGCACAGGGGTCAACCAGGGAGTGCAGGGACTGCTGGGGTGGCTCGCGGTAAGGCCGGCGTCTGGAACCTGACAAAGGAGTCACCCAGGTGACACAGTTGTATCCCAGGTGGTGCAGGGGTGCCGGGGTTGTGCACTTGTACGCTGGGGTCTCATACCGGGTGCAGTAGCCGCCCAGGTGGCTCAGGAGCTGCCTGGGTTGCGCGGGGTAACACAGGGGTCTTGTACCTGGCGCCATGGACACCCAGGGGACGCAGGGGAAACCCAGGTGGCACAGGGGCTACCGGGTTTGCGCGCGGGGATGCTGGGGTCAGGTACCTGGAGCAGGTGTTGCCCAAGTGGCGCAGGCATTGTTGTGCGCGATGATACTGGAGTTTGGTACCTAGCGCATGGGACCCGAGGTGGCGCAAGGACTTCCGGGGTTGCACGCGAGGACGCCCGGGTCTGGTACCTGGCACAGGGGTCGCCCAAGAAGCGCAGTGGCTTCCGGGTTTTCACACAGTAACACCGGGGTCTCGTACCTGGCGCAGGGGCTGCCCAGGGGATGCAGGGACACCTAGGTGTCACAGGGGATGCCTGGATTGCGCGTGGGGAGGCAGGGGTCTGGTACCTGGCGCAGGGTCCGCCCAGGTGGCGCAGGGCCTGCTGGGGTGTTTTGCGGTGAAGCTGGGGTCTGGTACCAGCGCAGGGGGCCCCCAGGTGGTGCAAGGACTTCCGGGGTTGCGTGTGAGGACGCCGGGGTCTGGTACCTGGGGCAGGGACCGCCCAGGTGGTGCAGGGACTGCTGGAGTTGTGTGCGGGCACGGCGGGGTCTGGTACCTGGCGAAGGGGCAGCCCAGATGGCAGGGGCTGCCGGGGTTACACGCAGGGACACTGGGTCTGCTACGTGGCGCGCGCAGGGGTCGCCCAAGGAGCGCAGGGGCTGCCGGGGTTGCGCGCGGTGACACCGGGGTCTTGTAACTGGTGCAGGGGCCGCTCAGGGGATGTAGTGGCCTCCCAGGTGGCGCAGGAACTGCCGGGGTTGCAGGCGGTGATCCCGGGATCTAATACCTGGTGCAGGGGCCGCCCAGGTGGTGAAGGAGCCTCCCTTCTGATGCAGCGGCCGCCCAGGTGGCGCAGAAACTGCCGGGTTGCACGAAAGTACGCAGGGGTCAGGTACCTGGCGCAGGGGTCCCCTGAGTTGCGCAATGATTTCCGGGGATGCACGGGGGGACGGCGGGGTTTGGTACCTAGCACAGGGCCCCCCCAGGGGCTCACGGACTTTCAAGGTTGCACGCGAGGACTCCGGGGTCTGGTACATGGTTCAGGGGATGCCCAGTGGTGCAGGGGCTGCCGGGGTTGCGTGCGGGGACGGTGTAATAAGGTACCTGGCGCAGGGGTCGCCCAGGTGGTGCTGGAACTGCCAGGGTTGAGCGAGAGGACGCCGGGTTCTGGTTCCTGGTGCAGGAGCCACCCAGGAGGCGCAGGGGATTCAGGGGTGCGCACGTGGACGCCATGATCTCCTAAGTGGTGCAGGGGCGGCCAAGGTGTCTCAGGGCCTTCCAAGGTGGCTGGCGGTGACGCCGGGGTTTGGGAACTAGCACTGTGGCCCTCAGGTGGCTCAAGGACTTTCGGGGTTGCACTGGGGACGCGGGGGTCTGATATCTAGCGCAGGGGCCGCCCAAGTGTCGCAGGCCCTGCCACAGTTGCGCGCAGGAACGCCGGGGTCAGGTCCCTGGCGCAGGGGTCGCCCAGGTGGCGCAGGAACTGCGGGGGTTGAGCGCCAGGACGCTGGAGTCTGATATCTGGCACAGGGGCCACCTAGGTGTCACATAGCCTGCTGGGGATGCGCGCGGGGTCGCTGGGGTCTGGTACCTGGCACAGGGCCCGCCTAGGGAATGCAGGAGACGCCTAGGTGGCACAGTGGCTGCCGGGATTGCACGCAGGGATGCAGGGGTCTGGTACCTGGTGCAGGGGCCACCAAGGTGGCACAGGGACTGTTGGGGTGGCACGAGGGGCACCGGGGACTGACCCCTAGAGCAGAGGCCGCCCAGGTGGTGCAGGGACTGCCGGGGTTGCACACGTGGACGCCGGGGTCTGGTACTGGTGCAGGGCTCGCCCAGGTGGTGCAGGGCTTGCCGGGGTGTTTTGCGGTGAAGCCCGGGTCTAGTACCTAGCACAGGGGCCCCCAAATGGCTCAAGGAGTTTCGGGGTTGCACGTGGGGACGCTGGAGTCAGGTACCTGGCGCAGGGGTTGCTCAGATGGCGCAGGAACTGCCGTGGTTGTGCGCGAGTTCGCCGGGGGCAGGTACCTAGCAAAGGGGGCCCCCAGGTGGCGCAAGCATTTCCGAGGTTGCGCGTGAGGATGCCGGGGTCTGGTACCTGGTGCAGGGAATGCCCAGGTGGCGCAGTTCCTACGAGGGTGGCGCGCGGGGACGGCGGGGTCTGGTACCTGGCGAAGGGGCAGCCCAGATGGCATGGGCTGCAGGGGTTGCGCGCGGGGACGACGTTTCTGGTACCTGGAGCAGGGGTCGCCCAAGGAGCGCAGGGGCTGCCGGAGTTGTGCGCGATAACACCGGGGTCTGGTACGTGGCACACGGGCTGCCCAGGTTATGCAGGTGCAGCCCAGGTGGCGATGGGGACCCGGTTTGCGCACTTGGATGCCGGGGTCTGGTACATCGTGCAGGGGCGCCCAGGTGGTGCAGGGGTTGCTGGGGCAGCGCGCGTGGACTCCAGGTTCTGGAACATGGTTCAGGGGCCACCTAGGTGTCGCAGGGGCTGCAAGGGTGGCGCGAGGAGATGCCGGAGTCTGGTACCTGGCGCAGGAGCCGCCCAGGTGGCGCAGGTGCCACCCAGGAGGTGCAGGGGCTGCTGGGGTTGCGCACGTGGATGCCGGACTCTGGTACATAGCCAGGGGCCACCCAGGGGGTTCAAGGACTTTTTGGGTTTCACGCGGGGACGCTGGGGTCTGGTACATCGTTCAGGGGCCGCCCAGGTGTCACATAGCCTGCCGGGGTTGCACGCGGGGACTCTGGGGTCAGGTTCCTGGCTCAGGGGACACCCATGTGTCGCAGTAACTACCGGGGTTGCACGTGGTGACCCCGGGGTCTTATACCTGGCGCAGGGGCCACCCAGCGGATGCAGGGGATGCCCAGGTGGCACAGGGGATGACAGGTTTGCACGCGGGGATGCCGGGGATGGGTACTTAGCGCAGGGACCTCCCAGGTGTCGCAGGGCCTGCCGGGGTGCCTCGCATTGATGCCGGGGTCTGGTACCTAGCACAGGGGCCCCCAGGTGGCTCAAGAACTTTTGGGGTTTTAAACGGGGATGCCGGGGTCTGGTGTCTGACGCAGGTGCCCCCCAGGTGTCGCATAGCCTGTTGGGGTTGCACGCGGGGACGCCGGGGTCAGGTCCCTGGCACAGGGGTCGCCGAGGTGGCGCAGAAACTGCCATTGTTGTGCCGAGGACGCTGGGGTCTGGTACCTAACGCAGGGAACCCCAGCTGGCGCAAGGACTTCCGGGGTTGCGCCTGCTGTGGTGGCACGCTGGGACACCGGGATCTGACCCCTTGCACGGGGGCCGCACAGGTAGAGCAGGGTCTGCCGTGGTGGCTCGCGGTGACGCCGGGTTCTGGTAGCTAGCACAGGTGCCCCCCAGGTGGCTCAAGGACTTTCAGGGTTGCACGCGGGGACGCTGGGGTTTGGTATATGGTGCAGGGGCCACCCAGGTGGCGAGGAACTGCCGGGCTTGCACGCGAGAACATCGAGGTCAGGTACCTGGCGCAGGGGTCGCCCAGGGAGTGCAGGGACTACCAGGGTGGAGCGCGGTATCGCGGGCGTCTGGTACTTGGACCAGGGGCCGCCCAGTGATGCAGGGGCCACCCAGGAGGCACAGGGGCTGCCGGGGTTGTGCACGTGGACGCCGGGGTCTCGTATACTTTTAGGCGCCGCCCAGGTGTCGCAGGGACCACCCAGGTGTCTCAGTCTGCCGGGGTTGCGCGCAGTGACGCCGGTGTCGGGTACCTACCACAGGGGCAACCCAGGTGGCTCAAAGACTTTCGGGTTGCACGCTGGGATGCTGGGGTGTGGTACATGGTGCAGGGGTCGCCCAGGTGTCACAGGATCTGCCGGGGTTGCGCGTGAGGTCGCCGGGGCCAGGTTCCTGGCACAGGGGTCCCCCAGGTGGCGCAAGGACTTCCGGGATTGCACGCAGGGACGCTGGGGTCTGGTATCTACCGCAAGGGCACCCCAGGTGTCGCAGGGCCTGCTGTGGTGGCTCACGCTAATGCCGGGGTCTGGAACCTAGCACAGGAGCCCCCCAGGTGGCTCAAGGATTTTGGAGTTTCACACGGGGACGCCGGGGTCTGGTATCTGGCACAGGTGCCGCCCAGGTGTCGCATAGCTTGCCGGGGTTGCGCATGGGGAAGTCGGTTCCTGGTACGTGGCGCAGGGGTCACCCAAGGAGCGCAGGGGCAGCCTGGGTTGCACGCAGTAACACCGGGGTATTGTACCTGGCACAGGGGCCACCTAGGGGACACAGGGGATGCCCAGATGCCACAGGGGATGCCGGGTAGCGCGCGGGTATGCCGGGGTCTGGTACCTGGCGAAGGGCTGCCCAGGTGATGCAGGCGCAGGCCAGGACTTTCAGGGTTGCACGCGGCGACACCGGGGTCTGGTATCTGGCGCAGGATCGCCAAGGTGTCGGAGGGCCTGCTGGGGTTGTGCGCGGGAACGCCTGGGTCTGGCACCTGGCACAGCGGTCCCCCAAGGAGCAAAGGGACTACGGGAGTGGCGCGCTTTAACACCGGCGTCTGGTATTGGCACAGAAGCCACCAAGGTTGCGCAGGGTCTGCAGTGGTGGCTCGCGGTGACGCCGGGGTCTGATACCTGGCGCAGAGGCCGCCCCGGTGCTGTAGGGGCTCCTGGAATTGTGCGGGGAAGCCAGGGTCAGGTACCTGGCGCCGGGGCTGCCAAGGAGGCACAGGGACTGCTTGGGGGGCACGCGGGGACACCGGGTCTGGTATCAGGTGCAGGAGCCTCCCTTCTGATGCAGGGGCTGCCCTGGTGGCACAGGGGCTGCCGCGGTTGCGTGCAGGTATGCCGGGGACTGATACTTGGCACCAGGGGTGCCCGGGTGGCGAGCGGCTGCAGGGGTTGTGTACCTGGACGCCGGGGTCTGGCACCTGGCCCAGGGGTCGCCCAGTAAGCTAGGGACTGCCGGGGTGGCGCGCGGTAACGCCAGCGTCAGGTACTTGGCTCAGATGTCACCCAGGTGGCACAGGGGAGCCGGGGTTGCGCACTTGGACTCCGGGGCCTTGTACCGGGTGCAGAGTCCGCCAAGGTGGCTCAGGGGCTGCCCAGGTGGCTCAGGGGCAGCTGGGGAGGCGCGCGGTGATGCCGGGGTCTTGTGCATGGCGCAGGGGCCGCCCAGGAGTCACAGGGGCTGCCGGATTGCGCCCGTGTACGCCGGGGTCTCATATAATGTCAGGGACTGCCTAGGTGTCACAGGGGCCGCCCAGGGGTCGCAGAGGCTCCGGGGTTGTGCGCGGTGACGCCGGGGTCGGGTACCAAGCACAGGGTCCCCCCAGGTGGCTCAAGGAGTTTTGGGATTGCACGCGGGGACGCTGGGGTATGGTGCATGGTGCAGGGGTCGCCCAGGTGGCACAGGAACTGCCAGGGTTGCGCGCGATGATGCCGGTGTCAGGTACCTGGCACAGGGGTCGCCCAGGTGGCGCTGGAACTGCTGGGGTTGAGCGCGAGGATGCCCGGGTATGGTACCTGGTGCAGGGGCCGCCTAGAAGGCGCAGGGGCATCAGGGGTTGCGCGCGTGGACGCCGGGTTCTCGTACATGGTGCAGGGGCTGCCAAGGTGTCGCAGGCCCTTCCAGCATGGCTCGCGTTGACGCCGGGGTCTGTTACCTGGCGTAGGGGCCACCCAGGGGACGCAGGTGATGCCCTGATGGCACAGGGTCTGCGGGGTTTGCGCGCAAGGATGCCGGGGTCTGGTATCTGGTGCACCGGCCCCCAGGTGACACAGGTGCAGGCCGGGTGGCGCAGGGGGGCCGGGGTTGTGCACTTGGTTGCCGAGGTCTCGTACCGGGTGCAGAGGCTGCCCAGGTGGCTCAGGGCCTCTGGAGTGGCGCGCGTGGACGCCGGGGTCTGGGACATGGTACAGGAGCTGCATAGGTGGCGCAGGGTCGGCCCATGTGATCCAGAGGCCGCCCAAATGCCACAGGGACTTCTGGGGTGGCAGACAGGGACGCCGGGGTCGGGTACATGGCTCAGGGGCCGCCCAGGAGGCGCAGGGGCTGCCAGGGTTGCGCACGTGGATGCCAGGGTCTTGTACATGGCGCCGGGGCCAACCAGGAGTCGCAGGGGCCTCCCAGGTGTCTCAGTGGCTGCCGGGTTTGCACACAGTGACGCCGGGTTCTGGTACGTAACACAGGGGCCACGCATGTGGCTCTAAGACTTTTGGGGTTGCATGAGGGGACGCTCGGGTGTGGCACGTGGTGCAGGGGCCGCCCAGGTGGCGTAGGGCCTGCAGGGGTTGCTTGCGGGGACGCCGGGGTCAGGTATCTGGCGCAGGGGACCCCAGGTGGTGCAGTGACAGCCGGGGTTGCATGCGAGGACGACGGGGTTTGGTACCTGGTGCAGGCGTCCCCCAAGGAGCACAGGGCTGCCGGGGTTTCGCACGGTCACTCCAAGGTCTTGTACCTGGCGCAGGGGTCGCCTGGGGATGCAGGGGACGCCCAGGTGGCAGAGGGGTTGCCGGGTTTGCGCGCGGGGATGCCGGGGTCTGGTACCTGGCACAGGGGCTGCCAAGGTGGTGCAGAGAGTACTGGGGAAGCACGCGGGGCACCAGGGTCTTACCCCTAGTTTAAAGTTCATACAGGTGGTGCAAGGACTTCCGGGGTTGCACGCGGGGACGCCGGGGTCTCGTAATGGCGCAGTGGCAGCCCAGGTGCCACATTCCCTACCGGGGTGTTTCGCGGTGACGCCGGGGTCTGGTACCGAGTACAGGGGCCCCCCAGGTGAACTCAAGGACTTTCGGGGTTGCACGTGGCGACGCCGGGGTCTGGTATCTGGCGCAGGGCCACCCAGGTGTCACAGGGCCTGCTGGGGTTGTGCCCAGGAACGCCAGGAAGCGCACGAGCTGCTGAGGTTGCGAAAGTGGATGCCGGGGTTCGTATATGGTGCAGAGGCCTCCCAGGTGTCAAAGTGGCCGCCCAGGTGTCGCAGAGGCTGCCGGGGTTGTGCGGGGTGATGCCGGGGTCTGGTACCTAGCAGAGGGGCCCCCCAAGTGGCGTAAGGACTTCCGATGTTGCGCGCAAGGATGCCAGGGTCTGGGCACTGGTGCAGGGACCGCCCAGTTGGCGCAGGGACAGCCGGGGTGGCGCGCATGGTAGGCGGAATCTGGTACCTGGTGAAGGGGCATCCCAGTTGTCAAAGGCTGCCGGGGTTGCGCGCGGGGACGCCGGGGTCTGGTACCTGGCGCAGGGTCCGTCCAGGAATGCAGGGGACGCCCAGGATGCACATTGGCTGCCAGGTTTGCGTGTAGGGATGCAGGGTATTGGTACCCGGCATAGGGGCCGCCAAGGTGGGGTAGGGACTGCTGGGGTGGCAAGTGGGGATACCACGGTCTGGTATCTGGCACAGGGGCCACCAAGGTTGCGCAGGGCCTGCCGGGGTGGCTCGTGGTGACGCCGGGGTCTGGTACCTAGCACAGGGCCCCCCCAGGTGGCTCAAGGACTTTCGGGGTTGCATGCGGGGATGCCGGGGTCTGGTATCTCCCGCACGGGCCGACCAGGTGGCACAAGGACTTCCGCGGTTGCACGCGGGGACGGCGGGTCTGTTACCTGGCGAATGGGCAGCCCAGCTGGCGCAGGAAATGCCATTGTTGTGCACGAGGACGCCGGGGTCTGGTACCTAGTGCAGGGGACCCCAGGTGGCGCCAGGACTTCCGGAGTTTTGCGCGAGGATGCCGGGGTCTGGTACTTGGCACAGGGGCCCACCAGGTGACGCAGATGCAGCCCAGGTTGCACAGGTGTGCCGGCGTTGCGTACTTGAATGCCAGGGTCTCGTACCCAGTGCAGAGGTCGCACAGGTGTCTCAGGGGCTGCTGGGGTGGCGCGCGGAGATGCCGGGGTATGATACATGGCGCAGGGGCCGCCCAGGAGGCACAGGGGCTGCTGGGGTTGTGCACGTGGACGCCGGTGTCTCTTACATGGCGCAGGGGTTGCCCAGGTGTCGCAGGGGTCGTCCAGGTGTCGGAGGGGCTGCCGGGGTTGCGCACGGAAACGCCGGGGTCTGTTACCTAGCACAGGAGCCACACAGGTGTCTCAAGGACTTTCGGGGTTGCACACGGGGACGCTGGGGTGTGGTACATGGTGCAGGGGTCGCCCATGTGGCACACGGGCTTCCGAGTTTGCGCGCAATGATGCCGGGGTCTGGTACCTGGCGCAGGGGCCACCCAGATGATGTAGGAAATGCCGGGGTTGCACGTGGTGACGCCGGGTTCTGATACCTGGCGCAGGGGCAGCCCAGGTGTCGCAGAGGCTGCCGGGGTTGCACGCGGTGACGCCAGAGTATGGTACCTAGTACAGGGGACCCCCAGGTGGCTCAAGGACTTTCGGGGTTGCAAGCGGGGACGCTAGGGTGTGGTACATGGTACAGGGGTCACCCAGGTGGTGCAGGAACTGCCGGGGTTGCGTGCGAGGACTCTGGGGTCAGGTACATGGCGCAGGAGTCCCCCAGGTGGCTCATGGACTTCCGCGGTTGCACGCGGGGACGGAGGGGGCTGGTACCTGGCGAAGTGGTAGCCCAGTTGACAGGGGCTGCCGGGGTTGAGCGCGGGGACGCCAGGATTTGGTACCTGGCATAGGCGTCGACCAAGGAGCGCAGGGGCTGATGGGGTTCTGAGCGGCAAAACCGGGGACTTGTACCTGGCGCAGGGCCCGCCCAGGGGACGCAGGGGCTGTTGGGGTTGTGTACTTGGACGTCGGGGTCTGGCACCTGGCGCAGGGGTCGCCCAGGGAGCGCAGGGACTGCCAGGGTTGTGCGCGGTGACGCTGGGGTCTGGTAACTAGCACAGGGGCCCCCCAGGTGGCTCAAGGACTATTGGGGTTACACGCGGGGAAGCTGGGGTGTGGTATATGGTGCAGGGGCCGCCCAGGTAGTGCAGGCGCTGCCGGGGTTGCGTGCAGGGAACCCGGGGTCAAGTCCCTGGGGCAGGGGTCGCCCAGGTGGCGCAGGAACCACCGGTGTTGCTCGCGAGGACGCCGGGGTCAGGTACCTGGCACAGGGGTCCCCCATGTGGGGCAAGGACTTCCGGGATTGCACGGGGTATGCCAGGTACGGATACTTGGCGCAGGGGCCCCCCAGGTGCCGCAGGGCCTTCCGGGGTGGCCCACGGTGACGCCAGGGTCTGGTACCTAACACAGGGGCCCCCAGGTGTCTCAAGGACTTTCGGTGTTGCACGCGGGACGCCAGGGTCTGGTATCTGATGCAGGGGCCGCCCAGGTTTCACATAGCCTGCCAGGGTTGCGCGCGGGGAGGCCGGAGTCAGGTACCTGGCGCAGGGGTCGCCGATGTGGTGCAGAAACATCCATTGTTGTGCGCGAGGACGCCATGGTCTGTTACCTAGTGCAGGGGACCCCAGGTGGCGCAAGACTGTCGGGGTGGCGCGCGGGGACAGTGGTTCTGGTAACTGGTGAAGGTGCAGCCCACTTGGCAGGGACTGCCGTGGTTGCGCGCAGGGACGTCGGGGTCTGATACCTGGCACAGGGGCCTGCTAGGTGGTGCAGGGGCCGCCCATGTGATGCAGGGGCCGCCCAGGTATCGCAGGGGCTGCTGCGGTTGCTCTCAGTCATGCCGGGGTCTGGAACTTGTCTCAGGGGGCGCCCAGGTGGCGAGGCGCTGCCGGGGTTGCGTACGTGGACGCTGGGGTCTTGTACCTGGTGCAGGGGTCGCCCAGGGTGCAAAGGATCTGCCGGAGTGGTGCGCGGTAACGTCGGGGTCTGCTACCTGGCGCAGGGGCTGACCAGGTGATGCAGGTGCAGCCCAGGTGGCTCATAGGTGCTGGGGATGCGCACTTTGACGCCGGGGTCTCATACCAGGTGCAGAGGCCGCCCTGGTGGCTCAGGGGCTGCTGGGGTGGCCGCATGGACGCCGGGGTCTAGTGCAGGGCCCACCTAGTTGGGAGGGGCTGTCGGGGTGTTTTGCGGTGACTCCGGAAACTAGCACAGGGGCCCCCCAGGGGCTCAAGGACTTTCGGGGTTGCACGCGGGGACACCGGTGTCTGGTACATGGTTCAGGGGATGCCCAGTGGCGCACGGCCTGCCGGGGTTGTGCGCGGGGACGCCGGAGTCAGGTACCAGTAGCAGGGGTAGCCCAGGTGGCGCTGGAACTGCCAGGGTTGAGCGTGAGGAGCTGGCATCTGGTACTTGGTGCAGTGACCCCCCAGGAGGCACAGGGTCATCAGGGGTTGCGCGCTGTGACACCGGGGTCTTGTACCTGGCGCAGGGGCCGCCCAGGATCGCAGGGGACCCCAAGGTGGCACAGGGTCTGCCGTGTTTGCGCACAATGATGCCGGGGTATGGTACCTGGCGCATGGCCCGCCCAGTTGGCTCAAGGATTTTTGAAGTTACACGCGGGGACGCCGGGGTCTCATATTGTGTGCAGAGGCCGCCCAGGTGATGCAGGGGCTGCTGGGGTGGCGCGCGTGGACGCCGGGGTCTGGTACATGGTGCAGGGGCCGCCCAGGTTGTGCAGGCACTGCCGGTGTGGCGCGAGTGGACGCCGGGGTCGGATACCTGGCACAGGAGCCGCCCAGTTGGCGCAGGGGCTGCCCATGTGATGCAGAGGCCGCCCAGGGGGCACAAGGACTTCTGGTGTGGCGTGCGGGGATGCCGGGGTCCGGTACTTGGTGCAGGGGTCGCCAAGGTGGTACAGGGGCTGCCGGGTTTCGCACGTGGATGCCAAAGTCTGGTACCTAGCACAGGGGCCCCCCAGGGGGCTCAAGGATTTTCGGGGTAGCTGGCAGGGATGCCGGAGTCTGGTACATGGTTCAGGGGATGCCCAGTGGCATAGGCGCTGCCAGGGTTGCGTGCTGGGACGCCAGAGTCACGTACTGGCGCAGGGGTCTCCTAGGTGGCGCTGGAACTGCCGGGGTTGAGCACTAGGAAGCCGGGGCCTGGTAACTGGTGCAGGGGCTGCCCAGGAGGTGCAGGGGCATCAGGGGTTTCGCACGTTTATGCTGGGGTCTCGTACATGGTGCAGGGGCGGCCAAGGTGTCACTGGGCCTTCCAGGGTGGCTCGCAGCGACACCCGGTTCTGGTACCTGGTGCAGGGGCCTTCCAGGTGACGCAGGGGCTGCCCAGGTGTCGCAGAGGCTACCGGGGTTTCGCGCGGGGATGCCGGGGACTGGTACCTGGCGCAGGCGTCGCCCAAGGAGTGCAGGGGCTGTGGGGGTTGTGCGCCGTAACACTGGGGTCCTGTTCCTGGTGCAGGGGCCGCCAGGGGACGCAGGGGAAGCCTAGGTGTCACAGGTGCTGCCGGGTTTGGGCGCGGGAATGCTGGGGTCTGGTATCTGGCACAGGGGCCGCCCAGGTGGCGCAGGGCCTGCCGGGGTGCTTCGTGGTGTTGCCGGGGCCTGGCACCTAGCACAGGGGCCCCCCAGGTGACTCAAGCACTTTTGGTGTTGCACGCGGGAACGCCGGGGTCTGGTATGTGGCGCAGAGGACGACCAGGTGGCGCAGGAACTGCCGGGGTTGCACGCGGTGACGCCGGGGTCTGTTACATGGCATAGCGGGCGCCCAGGTGGCGAGGGGCTGCCAGGGTTGCGTATGTGGATGCTGGGGTCTGCTACCTGGCACAGGGAATCCACAGGTGGTGCAAGGACTTTCACGCTTGCACGCGTGAATGGCGGGGTCTGATACATGGCGAAGGGGCAGCCCAGGTGGCAGGGGCTGCTGGAGTTGCGGGCGGGGACGCCGGGATCTGGTACCTGGCGCAGGCATCGCCCAGGGAGCTCAGGGGCTGCCAGGGTTGCGCGTGGTAACACCGGGGTCTTGTACCTGGCGCAAGGACTGCCCAGGGTAAGCAGAGGACGCCCCGGTGACACAGGGGATGCCGGGTTTTCGCGCGATGATGTCCAGGTCTGGTGCCTGGCGCAGGGGCCTCCCAGGTGGTGCAGTAACTGCTGGGGTTGCACACCGTGACGCCAGGGTCTGATACCTGGCGCAGAGGCCGCCCAAGTGGCACAAGGCCTGCTGCGGTTGCTCTCAGGCATGCAGGGGTCTGGTACTTGGCACCGCGGGTGCCCACTTGGTGAGGGGCTGCCGGGATTGCGTACATAGACGCCGGGGTCTGGCACTATCTCAGGGTTCGTCCAGGGAGTGCAGGGACTGCTGGGGTGGTGCGCGATAATGCCGATGTCTGGTACATTGCGCAGGGGCCGCCCAGGTGATGCAGTTGCTGCCCAGGTGGTGCAGGGGTGCCGGGTTTCGCACTTGGACGCTGGGGTCTCGTACCGGGTGGAGAGGCCGCCCAGGTGGATCAGGGGCTGCCGGGTTTGCGCACGGGTGACAGAGTCTGGTACCTTACGTAGGGGTCGCCCAAGGAGCGCAGGGGCTGCCGAGGTTGCACGCGGAAACAGTGGGGTCTTGTACCTGGCACAGGGTCCACCCAGGGGACGCAGGGAATGCCCAGGTGGCACAGGAGCTGTCGTGTTTGCTTGCAGGGATGCGGGGTCTGACCCCTAGCGCAGAGGCTGCCCAGGTGGCACAGGGACTGCTGGCGTTGCACGCAGGTACACAGGGGTCTGGTACCTGATGCAGGGTTCGCCCAGGGCGTGCAGGGACTGCCGGGGTGGCGCGCTGGGATGCTGGTGTAGGGCATCTGGCGCAGGGGCCACCCAGGTGGCGCAGGGGTTGCCGGGGTTGCGCGTGGTGACGCCGGGGTCTGTTACCTAGCACTGCGGACCACCAAATGACTGAAGGACTTTCGGGGTTGACGTGGGTACGCTGGGGTTTGGTACATGATGCAGGGGTCGCCCAGGTGGCGCAGGAACTTCTAGGGTTGCGCGCGAAGACGCCGGGGTCAGGTACCTGGCGCAGGGGTCCCCCAGGTGGAGCAAGGACTCCGCGGTTGCACGCGGGGACGGCTGGGTCTGGTACCTGGTGAAGTGGCAGCCCAGGTGGCAGTGGCTGCCGGGGTTGAGCAGCGGCACGCCGGGATCTGGTACCTGGCCCAGGCATCACCCAAGGAGCACAGGGTCTGCCGGGGTTGCGCGCGGTAACACCGGGGTCTTGTACCTGGCGCAGGGACCTCCAAGGGGACACAGGGGACGTCCAAGTGGCACAGGGTCTGGCGTGTTTGCGCATGATGATGCCGGTGTCTGGTACCTGGCGCAGGGACTTCCCAGGTGGTGCAGGAGCCACTCTTCTGATGCAGGGACTGCCCAGGTGGCGCAGGGGCTGCTGCGGTTGCACGCAGGTATGCCAGGGTCTAGTACTTGGCACAGGGGGCCCCCAGGGGGTGAGGGGCTGCCAGCATTGCATACCAGGACCCCGGGGTCTGGTACCTGGCCGGGGTCTCCTACCGGGTGCAGAGGCCGCCCTGGTGGCTCAGGGGACGCTGGGGTGTGGTGCATGGTACAGGGGTCACCCAGGTGGCACAGGAACTTCCGGGGTTGCGCGCGAGGACGCCTGGGTCTGGTACCTGGTGCAGGGGTCCCCCAGTAGGCGCAAGGACATCCAGCATTCTACGCGGGGACGCCAGGGTCTGGTACCTAGCGCATGGGCACCCCAGGTGTCGCAGGGCCTGCCGGGGTGTCTCACTGTTACGCTGGGGTTTGGTACCTAGCACAGGAGCCCCCCAGGTGGCTCAAGTACTTTTGGGGTTGCACAAGTGGTCACCGGGGTCTGGTATCTGGCGCAAGGGCCACCAAGGTGTCGCATAGCCTGCCAGTGTTGTTTGAGGGGATGGCGGGATCTGGTACCTGGCGCCACCTGGGGTCCCCTGAGCTAGGTAGCAGACCCCGGCGTTCTCTCACAACAATGGCAGTTCCTGCACCACCTGGGCGACCCCTGCGCCCGGTACCTGACCCTGGCCTCTCTGCGCACAACCCCGGCAGGCTATTCGACACCTGGGCGGCCCCTGCAAAAGATACCAGACCCCGGCGTCCCCCCGTGCAACCCCAAAAGTACTTGAGCCACCTGGGGGGCCCCTGGTTAGGTACCAGACTCCGGCGTCACCGCGAGCAACCCCGGCAGGCCCTGCGGCACGTGGGGGGACCCTGAGCTAGATGCCAGACCCCGGCGTCCCCGCGTGAAACCCTAGAAGTCCATGCGCCACCTGGGGGCCCCTGCGCCAGGTAGCTGACCCCGGAATCCTCGCGTGCAACCCAGGCATTTCCTATGCCACCTGGGCGATTCCTGCGCCACAGACCTGAACCCGGTGTCCCCGCGCACAACCCCAGCAGCCCCTGTGCCACCCGGGCGGCTGCTCCACCTTGTACCACACCCCTGAGTCCTCAGTTGCAACCCTGAAAGTCCTTGAGACACCTGGGGGGCCCCTGTTCTAGGTACCAGACCCCGGCGTCACCGCACACAACCCCGGCAGCCTCTGCCACACCTGGTCGACGCTTGTGACACCTGGGTGGCCCCTGCGCCATGTATGAGACCCTGGCGTACACGTGCGCAACCCCGGCAGCCCCTGCACCTCCTGGGCCGCCACTGTGCCTAGTACTAGACACCGGCGTCTTCGCACGGAAAACCAAAAGTCCCTGTGCCACCTGGGCAGCCTCTGCATTACATGGGCGGCCCCTGCGCCGCCTGGGAGACTCCTGCACTATGTACCAGACGCCAAGGTCCACGTGCTCCATCCCGGCACCCCTGTGCCACCTGGGCTGCACCTGTGTCACCTGTGTACCCCCGGTGCCAAGTACCAGACACCGGCATGCCTGCGTGCAAACCCAGTAGCCCTGCGCCACCTGGGCGGCACCTGCATCACATGGGCCGCCCCTGCACCTCCTGGGCGGACCCTGTGCCAGGTATCAGACCCCGGCATCACCGCGTGCAACCCTGGCAGCGCCTGCGCCAGCTGTGCGGCCCCTGCACCATGTACCAGACCCCAGCGTCCCGGCGTCCAACCCGAAAGCCCTTGAGCCACCTGGGGGGGTCCTGTGCTAGGTACCAGACCCCGGCCTCACCGTGTGTTACCCCGGCAGCCTCTGTGACACCTGGGCGGCCCCTGCGCCACGTACCAGACGCCAGCATCACTGCGCGCCACCCCGGCAGACCCTGTGCCACCTGGGCGTCCCCTGCGTCCCCTGGGCACTCTGAGCGCCAGGTACAAGAACCCGGTGTTACCGCGTGCAACCCTGGCAGCCTCTGCGCTCCTTGGGTGACGCCTGTGCCAGGTACCAGACCCCGCCGTGCCCTCTTGCAACCGCGGAAATCCTTGCGCCACCTGGGGGACCCTTGCGCCAGGTACCTGACCCCGGCGTCCTCGTGTGCACCCCCGGCAGCGCCTGGGTCACTGAGCAGCCCCTGAACCATGTACCAGACCCCGGTGTCCCCACGTGCAACCCCGGAAGTGCTTGAGATCCTGGGGGGTACCTGTGTTAGGTACCAGACCCTGGCGTCCACGTGCGCAACCCCGGCAGCCCCAGCACCTCCTTGGCAGCCCCTGCGCCCAATACCAGAACCCGGTGTCCCCGCGCGCCACCCCAGAAATCCCTGTGACACCTGGGCAGCCTCTGCATCACATGGTCGGCGCCTGCGCCACCTGGGCGGTCCCTGCAGCATGTACCAGACCCTGGCGTCCACGCGCGCCACCTCAGCAGCCCCTGAGCCATCTGGGCAGCCTCTGCACCTGGAATGAGACCCTGGCGTCCAAGTGCGCAACCCCAGAACCCATGTGCCACCTGGGCTGCACCTGCGTCACCTGGGCGGCCACTGCACCAGGTACCAGACACCGGCATTCCGCGTGCAACCCCGGCAGCCTCTGAGACACCTGGGCGGCCCATGCGTCAGCTGGGTGGCCCCTGCGCCAGGTATCAGATGCCGGATTTACCACTCGCCACCCCGGCAGTCCCTGTGCTCCTGGGCGCCCCATGTGCCAAGAACCAGACTCGGCATGCCTGCGCGAAACCGCAGCAGCCTCTGCGCCAACTGGGCGACCCTTGCATCACATGGGCGGCCGCTGCACAACCTAGGCGGCCCCTGCACCAGGTATCAGATCCCGGTGTCCCTGTGCACATCCCCAGCAAACCCTGCGCCACCTGTGCGTCCCCTGCGCCAGATACAAGAACCCGGCGTCCCCGCGCGCAAAACTGGCAGTCCCTGGGCCACCTGAGCGGCCTCTGCGCTAGGGGTCAGACCCCAGTGTCCCCTCGTGCCACCCCAGTTCTCCCTGCACCACCTTGGCAGGCCCTATGTCCCCTGCGCGGCCCCTGCGCCAGGTAAAATCCCAGGTGTTACTGCACGCAACCCCCGCAGCCCCTGCGCACCTTGGGCGACCCCGGCGTCCCCGCGTACAACCCCGGCAGCCTCTGAGACACCAGGGTGGCCCCAGCGTCACCTGGGTGGCCCCTGCACCAGGTACCAGATGCCGGCGTTTCCACGCGCCACCCCGGCAATCCCTGCGCTCCGGGGCGACCCCTATGCCAGGTACCAGACGCCGGCATTACCACGCACAACCCCGGCAGTCCCTGCCCTCCTGGGTGACCCATGCTCCAGGTACCAGACCCCGGCGTCCACGTAGGCAACCCCGGCAGCCCCTCGACACCTGGGCACCCGCTGTGCCAAGTACCAGACCCCGGCATGCCTGCGCTCTACCGCAGAAGCCCCTGTGCCACCTGGACAGCACCTGCATCACATGGGCGGCCCCTGCACCACATGGGAAGCCCCTGTGACAGGTATCAGACCCCGGCGTCACCGCGTGCAACCTCGGCAGTTCCTGCGCCACCTGGTCAGCCCCTGCGCCAGACACCAGACCCCGACGTCCCCGCGTGCAATTCCGAAAGTCCTTGAGCCACCTGGGGGGCCCCTCTGCTAGGTACCAGACCCCGGCATCACCGCGAGCCATCCTGGCAGTTCCTGCGCCACCTGGTGGGCCCCTGTGCCAGATACCAGACCCCAGCATGTACGTGCACAAACACGGCAGCCCCTGTGCCACCTGGGCTTCCACTGTGTCCCCTGGCAGGCGCCTGGGCCAGGTACAAGACCCCGGTGTTACCGCACGCAACCCTGGCAGCCCCTGCCAAATGGGCTGCCCCTTCGCCAGGTCCCAGACCCCGCCGTCCCTGCGCGCCACCCCGGCTGACACTGCACCACCTGGGAGGCCCTTCTCCAGGTACCAGACCACGGCATTCTTGCGTGCAACCCTGAATTCCTTGCGCCACCTGGGGTCCCCTGCCCTAAGTACCAGACCCCGGCCTCCTCGCAAACAACAATGGCATTTCCTGTGCCACCTGCGCGACCCCTGCGCCTGGTACCTGATCCCGGCGTCCCGGCGTGCAACCCCCGACAGTCCTTGAGCCACCTGGGGGGTACCAGACCACGGCGTCACTGCGAGCCACCCCACAGGACCTGCGATACCTGGGTGGCTCCTGCGCTAGGTACCAGACCCCAGCGTCCTCGGTGCAACACCGGAAGTCCTTGCACCACCTAGGGGACCCCGCGCAAGTTAACTGACCCCGGCGTCCTCGCACTCAACCCCGGCAGTTCCAGTGCCATCTGGGTGACCCCTGAGCCAGGTACCTGCCTCCAGCGTCCCAGCGTGCAACCCCGGCAGCCCCTATTCCACTGGGCGGCCCCTAAGAATGTACCAGAACCCGGCGTCCCCAGCACCCATGTGCCACTTGGATGCACCTGCATCACCTGGGCAACACCTGCGCCACGTACCAGACACCGGCGTTACCGCGCACCACCTCGACAATCCCTATGCTCCCTGGGCGACCCCTGCGCCAGGTACCAGACCCCAGCATACACGAACGCATCCCCGGTAGCCCCTCGCCACCAGGGCGCCCCCTGTGCCAAGCACCATACACGGCATGACTGCAAGAAAACCGCAGCATCCCCTGCACCACCTGGGCAGCCCCTGCATCACATGGGTGGCCCCTGCACCACCTAGGTGGCCCCTGCACCAGGTATCAAACAACGGCGTCCCTGCGCACAACCCCAGCAAACCCTGCACCACCTGTGTGTCCCCTGCGACACCTCGGCGGCCCCTGCAACAAGTAAGAGACCCTGGCTTCCACGTGTGCAACCCATGATGCCCCTGCGCCTCCTGGGCGGCCCCTGCACCATGTACCAGATACTGGCAGTTCCAGCACAACCTGGGAGACCCCTGTGCCAAGTACCTGACTCAGGCGTCCCAGTGCGCGACCCTGGCAGCCCTGCGCCACTGGGCGGCCCCTGAACAATGTACCAGACCCCGGCGTCCCCGCGTGCAACCCCGACAGTCCTTGAGCCCGCTGGGGGGCCCCTGTGCTAGGTAACAGACCCCAGCATTTCTTCCCACTATGCCTGTAGTCTTTGCGCCACCTGGGTGTACCCTGCACCTTGTACCAGACTCCGGCGTCAACGGGCGCCACACCAGCAGCCCCTGAGACACCTGGGTGGCGTCTGCACCCGGTATGAGACCCCGGCGTGCAAGTGCACAACCCCGGCCCTCATGTGCCACCTGGGCTGCAGATGCGTCACTTGGGCGGCCCCTGCGGCAGGTACCAGACGCCGGCATTACCGCGGGCCACCTGGGCAGTCCCTGTGCTCCTTGGACGACCCCTGCGCCAGGTACCAGACCACAGCGTGCACGTACGCATTTTCGGGAGCCCCTCATCACCTGGGCGCCCCCGTGCCAAGGACCAGACCCAGCATGCCTGCCCGAAACCGCAGCAGCCCCTGCACCATCTGGGCGGCCCCTGCATCACATGGGCGGCCCCTACACCACCTGGATGGCCCCTGCACCAGGTATCAGACCCCGGCTCCCTGCGCACAACCGCAGCAACCCCTGCACCACCTGTGCATCCCCTGCGCCAGATACAAGACCCCTTCGTCCCATCGTGCAACCCTGGCAGTCTCTGGGCCTCCTGAGAGGCCTCTGCGCAAGGGGTCAGAACCCGGTGTCCACGCGTGCCACCCCAGCAGTCCCTGCGCCACCTTGGTGGCCCCTGCGCCCCCGGGGCATCCCCTGCACCAGGTACAAGACCCAGGTGTTACCGCGCACAACACCGGCAGCCTCTGCGCTTCTTGGGCGAACCCGGTGTCTCCGCGTGCAACCCCGGCATCCTCTGAGACACCTGGGCAGCCCCTTCGTCACCTGGGTGGCCCCTGCACCAGATTCCAGACGCCGGCGTTACCACGTGCCACCCCGGCAGTCCCTGCGCTCCTGGGAGACCCCTGCGACAGGTTCCGGACGCCTTCGTTACCACGCGACACCCCGGCAATCCCTGCGTTCCTGGGAGACACCTGCGCCAGGTACCAGACCCTGGTGTCCACGTACGCAAACCCGGCAGCCCCTCGACACATGGGCGCCCCCTGTGCCAAGTACCAGAACCCGGCATGCCTGCGCACAACCGCAGCACCCCTGTGCCACCTGGGCGGCCCCTGCATCACATGGGCGGCCCCTGCACCACCTGAGCAGCCCCTGCGCCAGGTATTAGACCCCGGCATCACCGCGTGCAACCCCGGCATTTCCTGCGCCACCTGGTCGGCCCCTGAACCAGATACCAGACCCCGGTGTCCCCACGTGCAACCCCAAAAGTCCTTAAGCCACCTGGGGGGCCCCTGTGCTAGGTACAAGACCCCGGCATCACCGCCTGCCACCCCGGCAGTTCCTGCGCCATCTGGTGAGCCCCTGCACCAGATCCCAGAACCCAGCATCCCCGCGCACTAACCCAGCAGCCCCTGTGCCACCTGGGCTTCCCCTGCATCCCCTGGGTGGCCCCTGAACCAGGTACAAGACCCCGGTGTTACCGCGTGCAACCCCGGCAGCCCCTGCGCTCTTTGGGAGACTCCAGGTACCAGACGTTGGCTTTACCACGTGCCACCCCGGCAGTCCCTGCGCTCCCTGCGCGACCTCTGCGCTAGGTACCAGACCCCGGCGTCCACGTACGCAACCCCGGCAGCCCCTCACAACGTGGGCGCCCCCTGTGCCAAGTACTAGGCCCCGGCATGCCTTGGTGCAACCACAGCACACCCTATGCCACCTGGGCGGCCCCTGCATCACATGGGCGGCTCCTGCACCACCTTGGCGGCCCCTGCACCAGGTAACAACCCTGGCATCCCCGCGCGCAAATCCGGAAAACCCTGTGCAACCTGGGTGTCCCCTGCGTCCCCTAGGCGGACCCCTGCGTCCCCTAGGCGGACCCTGCGCCAGGTACAAGATCCCGTTGTTACCGTGCTCAACCCCGGCAGCCCCTGAGCACCTTGGGCGATGCCTGCACCAGGTACCAGAGCCCAGCGTCCCCAGGCGCAACCCCGGCAGCCCCTGCCAACTGGGCTGCCCCTTCACCAAGTACCAGACCCCGCCGTCGCCGCTTGCCACCCCGGCTGTCTCTGAGCCACCTGAGCAGACCCTGCGCCAGGTACAAGTCCCGGCTTCCTCACGCGCAACACCATAAGTCCTTGTGCCACCAGGGGTCCCCTGCGCTAGGTACCAGACCCTGACTTTCTCTCACAACATTGGCAGTTCCTGCGCCACCTGGGCGACCACTGCGTCAGGTACATGACCCAGGTGTCCCCGCGCACAACCCCGGCAGGCTATTCAACACCTGGGCAGCCCCAGCACCAGATACCAGATCCCGGCGTCCCCTCTTGCAACCCGAAAGTCCTTGAGCCACCTTGGGGGCCTCTGTGCCAGGTACCAGACCCCAGCCTCCCCGTGTGTAACCCCGGAAGTCCTTGTGCCAGTGAGGGCCCCCTGCACCAGGTAGCTGACCCAGGTGTCCTCGCGCGCATGCCCGGCTTTTTCTGTGCTACCTGGGAGACCCATGGGCCAGGGATCTGACCCTTTGGTCCCAGAGCGCAACACTGACAGCTCCTGTGCCACCAGGGCAGCCGCTGCACCATGTACCACACACCAACGTCCTCGCGTGCAACCTCGAAAGTCCTTGAGCCACCTGGGTGTCCCCTGTTCTAGGTCACAGACCCCGGCGTCACCGCGCGCAACCCCGGCAGCCTCTGCGACACCTGGTCGGCCCCTGTGACACCTGGGCATCCCCAGCATCCCCTGGGAGGCCCCTGCGACAGGTATAAGACCCCAGTGTTACCTCGTGCAACCCCGGCAGCCCCTGCGGTACTTGGGCGATGCCTGCACCAGATACCAGACCCCGGCGTCCTCGCACGCAACCCCGGCAGTCACTGCACCCCCTGAGGTCCCCTTAGCCAGGTACCTTACCCCAGAGTTCCTGCTCGCAACCCTGGCAGCCCCTGCGCCACCTATGTGGCCCCTGCACCATGTACCACACCCCAGCATTCCTGCGTGCAACCACGAAAATCCTTGAGCCACATGCGTGGCCCCTGTGCTAGGTATCAGACCCCGGCGTCACCGCGTGCAACCCCGGCAGCCCCTATGCCACCTGGGCGTCCCCTGCGTCCGCTGGGCGTCCCCTGCGACTGGTACAAGACCCGAGTGTTACCGCACACAACCCCGGCAGCCCCTGCGTACCTTGGACAACGCCTGCACCTGGTACCAGAACCCGGCATCCTTGCGCGCAACCCTGTCTTTCACTCCACCAGCTGGTGTTCCCTGTGCCAGGTACCTGACCCCGGCGTTCCCGCAAGCAACCCCTGCAGGCCCTGCACCACGTACCACACCCCAGCGTCCCCGCGTGCAACCCTAAAAGTCCTAGAGCCACATGTGTGGCCCCTGTGCTAGGTACCAGACCCCGGCGTCACCGCGCGCAACCCCGGCTGTCTCTGTGAAACCTGGGCGGCCCCTTCGACACCTGGGCGGCCTCTTCGTCATGTACGAGACCCCGGCATCCACGTGGGCAACCCTGGCAGCCCCTGAGTCTCCTGGGCGGCCCCTGCGCCAAGTACCAGACCCCTGTGTCCCCACGTGCCATCCCAGAAGTCCCTGGGCCACCATGGTGGCCCCTGCAACACATGGGTAGCCCCTACCCCACCTGGGCGGCTCCTGCACCATGTACCAGACCCCGGCTTCCACGCACGCCACTCCAGAGTACCTGAGCTTCATGGCCGGCCTCTGCACCCAGTACGAGACCCCGGCGTCCAAGTGCACAACCCCGGCCCCCCTGCGCCACCTGGACTGCACCTGCGTCACATGGGCGGCCTGTGCGCCAAGTACCAGACCCCGGCATCCCCGCTGGCAAACCCGGCAGCCCCTGTGCGACCTGGGCGTCCCCTGCATCATCTGGGCGGTCCCTGTGCAGGTACAACACCCCGGTGTTACCGCGCGCAACCGCGGCAGCCCCTGTGCTCCTTGGGCAATCCCTGCGCCAGATACCAGACCCGGCGTCCCCGTGCGCAACTCCGTTAGGCTCTGCGACAACTGGGGTGCCCCTGCGGTAGATACCAGACCCTGGCGTCCCCGCGTGCATCCTCGGAAGTCCATGTGCCACCTGGGCACCCCTGTGCCAGGAACATGACACCGGCATCCTCGCGCGCAACCCCGGCAGTTCCTGTGCCACCTGGGTGACCCCTGCACAATGTACCACACCCCAGCGTCCCCGAGTGCAACCCCGGAAGTAGTTGAGCCACCTGGGGGGCTCCTGTTCTAGGTAACAGACCCCGGCGTCACCGCGGGCCACCACGCAGCCTCTGAGAATCCTGGGCGGCCTCTGTGACACCTGGGCAGCCCCTGAAAATATACGAGACCCCGGTGTCCACGTGCACAACCCCGGCAGCCCCTGCGCCTCCTGGGCGGCCCCTGCTCCAAGTACCAGACCCGGCATCCCCTCGCACCTCCCCAGCAGCCCCTGAGCCACCTTGGCGGCCTCTGCACCTGGTACGAGACCCCGGAGTCCAAGTGTGCAACCCCGGCACCCCTGTGCCACCTAGTCTGCACATGCATCACCTGGGCGGCCCCTGCGCCAAGTACCAGACTCCGGCATTTCCACGCGCCACCCCAGCAGTCCCTGCGCTCCCTGGGCGAACCCTGCACCAGGTACCAGACCCCGGGGTCCAGGTACTCACCCCGGCAGCCCCTCGCCACCTGGGCACCCCCTGTGCCAATTACCAGACCCCGGCATACCTGCGTGCAACTGCAGCGGCCCCTGCGCCACCTGGGCGGCCCCTGCATTATAAGGGCGACTCCTGCACCACCTGGGCGGCCCCTGCACCAGGTATCAGACCCCAGCATCACCGCCTGCAACCCCGGCAGTTCCTGCGCCACCTGGGAGGACCCTGCGCCAGGTACCAGACCCCGGCATCATCGCGCGCAAACCAGGCAGCCCCTGTGCCACCTGGGCGTCTCCTGTTTCCCCTGGGCGGTTCCTGCGCCAGGTACAAGACCCCGGTGTTACCGCACGCAACCCCGGCAGCCCCTGCGCTCCATGGGCGATGCCTGCATCAGGTACCAGATCTCGGCGTCCCCGTGCGCAATCCCGGCAGCCACTGGCAACTGGGCTGCCCCTTCGCCAGGTACCAGACCCCGACATCACAGCGTGCAACCGCTAGCCCTTGCGCCACCTGGGGGACCCATGCGCCAGGTACCTGACCCGTCATTCTCGCGCTCAACCCCGCCAGTTCTTGCGCCACCTGGGCGAACCCTGCACCATGTACCACACCCCAGCATCCCCAGTACAACCCCGAAAGTCAGTCACACGGGGGGCCCCTGTGCTAGGTACTAGACCCCAGCGTCACCGCGCGCAATCCCGAAAACCCCTGCTCCACCTGGGCGGCCCCTGCGCCAGATGCCAGACACCAGCATCCCCACGCACCACCCCGGAAGTCCCTGCACTCCCTCGGCTACCCCTGCACCAGGTACCCGACCCCTGCATCCCTGCATGCAACCCCGGCAGTCCCTGTGCCACCTGTGCGGCCTCTAGATAGGGTCAGACCCCGGTGTCCCCGCGTGCAACCCGAGCAGTCCCTGTGCCAACTTGGCAGCCCCTGCGCCAGGTACCAGACCCCGGCATCCCCGCGCGCAACCCCGGCAGTTCCTGCACCACCTTGTGGGGCCCTGCGCCAGATACCAGACCCCGACATCCCCGTGCGCAACCCCGGCAGCCCCTGCCAACTGGGCTGCCCCTTCACCAGGTACCAGACCCCGGCGTCCACGCACAACACCCCAGCAGCCCCATAGCCACTTGTGCGGCCTCAGACACGGTATGAGACCCCGGAGTCCAAGTGCGCAACCCCGGCACCCCTGTGCCACCTGGGCTGCAAGGGCATCATTTGGGAGACCCCTGCGAGAGGTACCAGACGCCGGCGTCTCCTCGCGCCACCCCGGTAGCCCCTCGCCACCTGGGCGAACCCTGTGCCAAGTACCATACTCCGGCATGCCGGTGTGCAACCGCAGCAGCCCCTCCTCGCGCACACACCAGCAGTCACTGCACCACCTGGGCGGTCCCTGCGACAGATACCAGACCCCGGCGTCCTCACGCGCTGGGACGTCGGAGTCAGGTATCTGGCGCAGGGGTTGCCCAGGTGGCACTGGAACTGACCGGGTTGAGCGCGAGGACGCCGGGTTCTGGTACCTGGTGCAAGGGCCGCCGAGGTGTCGCATATCCTGCCAGGTTTGCGAGCGGGGACGCCGGGTTCAGGTACCTGACGCTGGGGTCGCACAGGTGGCGCAGTGACAGCCGAGGTGGCGCGCGGGAACGGCGGGGTCTGGTACCTGGCGAAGGGGCAGCCCAGGTGGCGCAGTGACAGCCGGGGTGGCACGAGGGAACGGCGGGGTCTGGTACCTGGCAAAGGGGCAGCCCAGTTGGCAGTTGCTGACGGGGTTGCGCGGGAGTTCTTCGGTGTCTGGTACCTAGCGCAGCGGCCCTCACGTGGCGCAGTGACAGCTGGAGTGGCGCGCAGGAACGGTGGGGTCTGGTAACTGGCGAAGGGGCAGCCCATGTGGCGCACTGACAGCCGGGGTGGCGCGAGGGAACGGCGGGGTCCGGTACCTGGCGAAGGGGCAGCCCAGGTGGCAGGGGCTGACGGGGTTGCGCGCGAGGTCTCCAGGGTCTGGTACCTAGCATAGGGGCCCTCACGTGGCGCAAGGACTTCCGGGGTTGCACGCGAGGACGCCGGGGCCTGGTACCTGGCGCAGGGGCCGCCCAGGTGGCGCAGTGACAGGTGGGGTGGCGTGCGGGAACGGCGGGGTCTGGGACCTGGCGAAGGGGCAGCCCAGTCGGCAGGGGCTGACTGGGTTGTGCGCGGGACGCCGGGGTATGGTACCTGGCGCAGGCGTCGCCCAAGGAACGCAGAGGCTGCCAGGATGGTTCGCGGTAACACTGGGATCTTGTATATGGCACAGGGGCCGCCCAGGTGGCGCAGGAACTGCCATTGTTGTGCGGGAGGACGCCAGGGTCTGGTACCTGGCGCAGGGCCGCCCAGGTGGCGCAGTGACAGTCGGGGTGGCGCGCAAGGATGGCGGGGTCTGGTACCTGGTGAAGGGGCAGCCCAGTTGGCAGGGGCTGCCAGGATTGCGTGCGGGGATGCCGGGGTCTGGTACCTGGCGCAGGCATCGCACAAGGAGCGCAGGGGCTGCCGGGGTTGCCCGCGGTAATGCCGGCGTCTGGTACCTGGCGCAGGGGCCACCCAGGTGACGCAGGTACATCCCAAGTGGCACATGGGTGCTGGGGTTGTGCACTTGGACGCCGGGGTCTCACACCGTGCACAGAGGCTATCCAGGTGGCTCAGGGGCTGCTGGTGTGGCGCGCGTGGACGCCGGGGTCTGGTACATGGTGCAGGGGCTGCCCAGGTGGCGCAGGCACTGCCAGCGTGGCGCAAGGAGACGCCAGGGTCTGGTACCTGGCGCAGGAGCCTCCCGATTGGCCCAGGGGCCGCCCATGTCATGCAGAGGGCGCTCAGGTGGCACAGAGACTTCTGGGGTGGCGCGCGGAGACGCTGGGGTCTGGTAGTTGGCACAGGGGCCTCCAAGAAAGTGCAGGGGCTGCCGGGGTAGAGCACGTGGACGCCTGGGTCTGGTACCTAGCAAGGGGCCCCCCAGGGGCTCAAGGACTTTCGGGGTTGCACGCGGGGACGCTGGGTTCTGGTACCTGGTGCAGGGGCCGCCCAGAAGGCGCAGGGGCATCAGGGGTCTCGTACATGGTGTAGAGGCCGCCAAGGTATCACAGGGCCTTCCAGGATGTTTCGCGGTGACGCCGGGGTTTGGTACCTGGCGCAGGGTCCATCCAGTTGACACAGGGGCCGCCCAGGTGTCAGAGGCTACCGGGATTGTGCGCAGGCATGCCAGGGTCTGGTACCTGGCACAGGCATCGTCAAAGGAGCGCAGGGGCTGCCTGGGTTGCGCGCGGTAAAACCAGGGTCTTGTACCTGGCGCAGGGGCCGCCCAGGGGACGCAGGGGACACCCAGGTGGCACAGTGGCTGCCAGGTTTGCACGCGATGATTCCGGGGTCTGGTACCTGGCGCAGAGGCCGCCCAAGTGGAGCAGGAACTGCCGGGGTTGCTCGCGGTGACGCTGGGCTCTGATACCTGGCGCTGGGGCCGCCCAGGTGGTGCAGGAGCCACCCTTCTGAGGCAGGGGACGCCCAAGTGGCGCATGGGTTGCCGGGGTTGTACACATGGACGCCGGGGTCTGGTACATGGTGCAGGGCCCGCCCAGGTTGCGCAGGGGCTGCCCATGTTATTCAGAGGCCACCCAGGTGGGACAGGGAATTCTGGGGTGGCGCGTGGGGACGCCAGAGTCTGGTACCTGGTGCAGGGGCCGCCAAGGTGTCGCAGGGCCTTCCAGGGAGGCTCGCGGTGACGCCGGGGTCTGTACCTGGCACAGTGGCCGCCCAAGTGACGCAGGGGCCACCCAGGTGTCGCAGTAGATACCGGGGTTGTGAGCGGGGACGCCAGCTTCTGGTACCTGGTGCAGGGGTCGTCCAAGAAACACAGGGGCTGCCTGTGTTGCGCGCAGTATCACCGGGGTCTTGTACCTGGCGCAGGGGCCGCCCAGGGTATGCAGGGGAGGCCCAAGTGGCACAAGGGGGGCCGGGTTTGCGAGCGGTGATGACGGGGTCTGGTACCAGGTGTAGGGGCCGCCCAGGCGGCACAGGGACTGCCGGGGTTGCACGCGGGGATGCCGGGTTCTGGTACCTGGTGCAGGGGGCGCCCAGGTAATGCAGGTGCAGCCCAGGTGGCGCAGGGACCTGGGGTTGCGCAATTGGACGCCGGGGTCTCTTACCGGGTGCATAGGCCGCCCAAGTTGCTCAGGGGCTGCTGAAGTGGCGCATGTGGACTCCAGTGTCTGATACATGGTGCAGGAGCCGCTCAGGTGGGTCAGGGGCCACCCATGTGATGCAGAGGCCGCCCAGGTGGCACAGGGACTTCTGAGGTGCGCGTGGGAACACTGGGGTCTGGTACATGGCATAGGGTCCTCCTAAGAGGTGCAGGGGCCTCCCAGGTCTCGCAGAGGCTGTCGGGGTTGTACGTGGTGATGCCAGGTTCTGGTACATAGCACAAGGGCTATCATCCAGGTGGCTCACGGACTTTCAGGGTTGCACGCGAGGACGCCGAGATCTGGTACTTGGCAAAGGGGCACCCAGGTGATGCAGGTGCAGCCCAGGTGGTGCTGGGGTGCCGTGGTTGTGCACTTGGACGCCGGGGTCTCGTAACGGGTGCAGAGGCTGCCCACGTGGCTCAGGGCCTCTGTAGTGGCACGCGTGGACGCCAGGGTCTCGTACATGGTGCAGGAGCCGCCTAGGTGGTGCTGGAGCCGCCCATGTGATGCAGGGGCCGCCCAGGTGTCACAGGGTCTTCTGGGATGGCGCACAGGGACGCCCGGGTTTGGTACTTGCCGCAGGGGCTGCCGTGGTTGCGCACGTAATCGCCGGGGTCTCATATATGGCGCAGGGGCCGCCCAGGTGTCGCAGGGGCCGACCAGGTGTCGCAGAGCCTGCCGGGGTTGCGCGCGGTGATGCCGGGTCTGGTACCTAGCACAGGGGCCACGCATGTGGCTCAAGGACTTTCGGGGTTACACGCGGGGAGGCTGGGGTGTGGTACATGGTGCAGGGTCGGCCCAGGTGGCGCAGGGGCAGCCCACTTGGCAGCGGCTGCCGAGGTTGCACACGGGGATGCCGGGATCTGGTACCTGGGGCAGGGGCCACCCAGGTGGTGCAGGAACTGCCCGGGTTGCACACGGTGATGCCGGGGTCTGATACCTGGCACAGGGGCCTCCCAGGTTGTGCAGAAGCCGCCCTTCTGATGCAAGGGCCACCAAGGTGGCGCAGGAGCTGCTGTGGTTGCGTGCAGGTATGCCGGGGTCTGGTACTTTGCACCGGGGGCGCCCAGGTGGCGAGGGGCTGCCGGTGTTGTGTACCTGGACGCTGGGGACTGGTACCTGGTGCAGGGGTCGTCCCGTGAGTGCAGGGACTGCCGGGGTGGCATGCAGTAACGCCGGCGTTTGGTACTTGGCGCAGGAGCCGCCCAGGTGACACAGGTGCTTCCCAGGTGGCGTAGGAGGGCCGGAGATGTGCACTTGGATGCCGAGATCTTGTACAGGGTGCAGAGGCTGCCAAGGTGGCTCAGGGGCTGCTGCGGTGGCACTCAGGGACACCAGGGTCTCACCCTAGCGCAGAGGCCGCCCAGGTGGCGCAGAGACTGCCGGGGTTGCACGCGGGGAAGCCCAGTTCTGGTACTGGCGCAGCGGCAGCAGAGGTGGTGCAGGGTCTGCAGGAGTGTTTCGCGGATACGCCGGGGTCCGGTACCCACCACAGGATCCCCCCAGGTGACTCAAGGACTTTCGGGGTTGCACGCAGGGACGCCGGGGTCTGGTATCTGGTGCACTTACCGCCCACGTGGGGCAGGTGTTGCTGTGGTTGTGCACAGGGACGCCAGGGTGTGTTACCTGGCGCAGGGGCTGCCCTGGTGGTGTAGGTGACGCCCATGTGATGCAGGCACCGCCCAGGTGGCGCAGGGGATGCTGCGTTTGCGCACAGGCATTATGGGGTCTGGTACGTGGCACAGGGGGCGCCCAGGTGGCTAGGGGCCGCTGGGGTTGTGTACGTGGATGCCGGGGCCAGGTACCTGGATCAAGGGTCTCCAAGGGAGCGCAGGTACTGCCGTAGTGGCGCGCGGGGACGCTGGGGTCTGGCATCTGTTGCAAGGGCCGCCCAGGTGGCGCAGGGGTTGCCTGGGTTTTGCGCAGGGACACCGGGGTCTGGTAAATGGTGCAGGGGCCGCCCAGGTGGCCCAGTGCCTGCCCAGGTGATACAGAGGCCGCCCAGGTGGCTCAGGGACTTCTGGGGTGGCGCTTGGGGATGCCAGGGTCTGGTACTTGGCACAGTGGCCGCCCAGGTGACGCAGGTGCAGCCCAGGTGGCGAAGGGGTGCCGGGGTTGCACACTTGGACACCGGGGTCTCGTTACGGGTGCAGAGGCCGCCCAAGTGGCTCAGGGGCTGCTGGGGTGTTACGCAGGGACGCCGGGTTCTGGTATCTGGCATAGGGGCAGCCCAGGAGGCACAGGGGCTGCCGGAGTTGCGCACATGGACACTGGGGTCTCGTACATGGTGCAGGGGCTGCCCAGGTGTCGCAGGGGCTGCCGGGGTTGCACGCGGTGATGCCGGGGTATGATACCTGGTGCAGGTGACGCATGTGCAGGCCAAGTGGCGCAGGGGGGCCGGGGTTGCGCAATTGGACGCCCGTGTCTCGTACCGGGTGCAGAGGTCGCCCAGGAGGCTCAGGGGCTGCTGTGGCGGCGCCCGTGAACGGTGTCTGGTACTTGGCGAAGGGGCCGCCCATGAATCACAGGGGCTGCCAGGGTTCCGCACGTGGACGCCGGGGTCTCGTACATGGCGCAGGGTCCCCAGGTGTCGGAGGGGCCACCCAGGTGTTGCAGAGGTTGCTGGGGTAGCGCGCGGTGACGCCGGGGTCTGGTACCTAGCACAGGGGCCGCCCAGGTGGCTCAAGGACTTTTGGGGTTGCACGTGAGGATGCCGGGTCTGGTATTTGGCTCAGGGGCCACCCAGGTGATGCAGGTGCAGCCCAGGTGGCGCAGGGGTGCTGGGGTTGCTCACTTGGACGCCGGGGTATTGTACCAAATGCAGAGGCCGCCCAGGTTGCTTAAGGACTTTCGTAGTTGCACGCGCGGATGCTGGGGTGTAGTACATGGTGCAGGGGCCGCCCATGTGGCGCATGGGCTGTCGGGGTTGCGCACGGGGATGCCGGGGTCAGGTACCTGGCGCAGGTGTCCCCCAGGTGGTGCATGGACTTCTGGGGTTGCACGCGGTGACGCCGGGGTCTGGTACCTAGCACAGGGGCAACTCAGGTCGCTCAAGGTCTTTCAGTGTTGCACAAGGGGACGCCGGGGTCTGGATTCTGGCGCAGATGCCGCCGAGGTGTCGCATAGCGTACCGGGGTTGCGCGCGGGGACGCCGGGATCAAGTACCTGGCACAGAGGTCGCGCAGGTCGCCCAGGAACTGCCATTCTTGTTCGCGAGGACGTCGGGGACTGGTACCTAGCGCAGGGGACCTCAGGTGGCGCAAGGTCTTCCAGGATGGCGCGCGGGGACAGCGGGGTCTGGTACCTGGCGAAGGGGCAGCCCAGTTGGCAGGGGCTGCCGGGGTTGCGCGCGGGAATGCCAGGATCTCGTACCAGGTGCAGAAGCCTTCAAGGTGGCTCAGGGGCTGCCGGGGTTGCGCGCGGTAACACCTGGGTCTTGTACCTGACACAGGGAACACCCAGGGAATGCAGGTCAAGCCCAGGTGGCACAGGGGCTGCAGGGATTGCGCACGGGGATGCCGGGGTCTGGTACCTGGCACAGGGCCCGCAAATGTGGCACAGGGACTGCTGGGGTGGCACGCCGGGACACCGTGGTCTGGTATCTGGCGCAGGGGCCGCACAGGTAGCACAGGGCCTGCCAGGGTGGCTCGCAGTGACGCCAAGGTCAGGTCCCTGGCGCAGGGGTCGCCCCGGTGGCAGAGGAAATGCCTGGTTTGCGTGAGAGGACGCCGGGGTCTGGTATCTGCCGCAGGGTCCGCCCATGTGTCGCATAGCCTGCTGGGGTTGCGCGAGGGGAAGCCGGGGTCAAGTAACTTTTGCAGGGGTCGCCTGGTGCCACAGGAAATGCCATTGTTGTGCACGAGGACGCCGGGGTCTGGTTCCTGGCGCAGGGGATGCCCAAGGAGTGCAAGGGCTGCCGGGGTTGCGCACGGAAACAACGGGGTCTTGTATCTGGGGCACGGGCTGCCCAGGGGATGCAGGGGACGTCTAGGTGGTACAGGGGCTGCCGGGTTTGCGCGCGGGGATGCCGGGGTCTGGCACATGGTGCAGGAGCCGCCCAGGTGGGGCCGGAGCCGCCCATGTGATGCAGTGGCCACCCAGGTGGCACCGTGAATTCTGGGGTGCGCGTGGGAACGCCGGTGTCTGGTAGTTGGCGCAGGGGCCACCCATGAGATGCAGGGGCTGCCGGGGTTCCGCACGTGGACGCTGGGGTCTTGTACATGGCGCAGGGGACCGCCAGGTGTCAGAGAGGCCGCCCAGGTGTTGCAGAGGTTGCCGGGGTAGCGCGCGGTGACGCCGGGGTCTGGTACCTAGCACAGGGGACCCCAGGTGGCTCAAGGACTTTCGGGGTTGCACGCGAGAACGCCGGCGTCTGGTACTTGGTGCAGAGGCCGCCCAGGTGACGCAGGTGCAGCCCACATGGCGCAGGGGTGCCGGGGTTGCGCACTTGCCACCGGGGTCTCGTACCGGGTGCAGAGGCAGACTAGGTGGCTCAGGGGCTGCTGTGGCGGTGCGCGTAACACCGGGGTCATGTACCGGGCCCAGCGACAGCCCAGGGGATGCAGGGGACGCCCAGGTGGCACAGCGGCTGTCGGGTTTGCGCACGATGATGCCGGAGATTGGTAACTGGCGCAGGGGCCTCCCAGGTGGCGCAGGACGCCGGGGTCAGGTACCTGGCGTAGGGGTCGCCCAAGGAGCGCAGGGACTGCCGGGGTTGTTTGCGGTAACACCAGGGTCTTGTACCTGGGCCAGGAGCCACCCTGGGGACGCAGGGGACGCCCAGGTGGCACAGGGGCTGACGGGTTTGCACGCAGGGATGCTGGGGTCTGGTACCCAGTGCAGAGGCCGCCCATGTGATGCAGGTGCAGCCCAGGTGGCGTAGGAGGGCCGGGGTTGTGCACTTGGACACCGGAGTCTCGTACCGGGTGCATAGGCTGCCCAGGTGGCACAGGGACTTCTGGGGTGGCGCGCGGGGACACCGGTGTCTGGTACTTGGCACAGGGGCCACCCAGGTGGTGCAGGGCCTGCCAGGGTGGCTCGCGATGACGCCGGGGTCTGGTACCTACCACCGGGGCCCCCAGGTGACTCAAGGACTTTCGGGGTTGCACGCGGAGACGCTGGGTTCTGGTATTTAGCGTAGGCACTGCCCAGGTGGCGCAGGGGTTGCTGGGGTTGAGCACAGGATCGTCGGGGTGTGATGCCTGGCGAAGGGGCCGCCCTGGTTATGCAGGGGCCGTCCATGTGATGCAGGCGCCATGTAAAAGACCCCGGCATCATCGCGCGCAAACCCGGCAGCCCCTGTGCCACCTGGGCGTCCTCTGCGTCCCCTGGGCGGCTCCTGCGCCATGTACAAGACCCCGGTATTACCGCGCACAACACCGGTAGCCCGTGCAATCCATGGCGACACCTGCGCCAGGTACAAGATCCCGGCGTCCCCGTGCGTAACCCCGGCAGCCCCTGCCAAGTGGGCTGCCCCTTCGCCAGGTACCATACCCAGCTGTCCCCGCGTGCAACCGTGGAAGTCCTTGCGCCACCTGGGGGACGCCTGCGCCAGGTACCTGACCCCGGCGTCCTCGCGCACAACCCAGCAGTTCCTGCGCCACCTGGGCAGTTCCTACACAATGTACCACACCCCGGCATCCACGCGTGCCACCCCAGCATCCCCTGAGCCACCTGGGTGGCCTCTGCACCCGGTACGAGAACCCAGGGTCCAAGTGCGCTACCCTGGCCCCCCTGCGCCACCTGGGCTGCACCTTAGTCACCTGGGCGACCCCTGCGCCAGGTACAAGACCCTGGTGTTACCGCGCGCAACCCTGGCAGCCCCTGTGCTCCTTGGGTGACCCCTGCGCCAGGTACCTTGCCGCGCCCGCGCAGCCTGTAGGGGGGCCGAGTCTCTGCTGAGGGTGTCGGGATTGATCACACAGGGACACAAGTTTGAGGTTGAAGGCTCACAGTTAATACTGCCGCCCGACTTTATTTAGCCCAGTCCTTATATACCTTCCTAGAGCATCATGAATAGATACAAAGTCCTTTAACCATACAATGTTAACATTTGTCTGGGCAAACAGAATGTTCCCAGACAACCTTCTCCCCCCTTCCCGGGGCAAGTCTCTCCTCTGAGAACATTTAGCTGTTGTGAAAAACACAGCACACTTATCAGCAGGTCTCAACCTGCACCTTTGGTTGAGTTTGTACCTCTTAGGGCTATATTTACAACTCTAAACCAAGGAAATAGCTCCCGACAGTACCTGACCCCGGCGTCCTCGCACGCAACCCCGGCAGTTCCTGCGCAACCTGGGCGACCCCTGCAGAAGGGAAATGACCCCGGCGTCCCCGCTCGCAACCCCGGCACCCCTGCAACACCTGCGCTGCACCTGCGTAACCTGGGCAGCCCCTGCGCCAGGTACCAGAGCCCGGCGTCCCCGCGTGCAACCCCGGAAGTCTTTGGGCAACCTGGGGGACCCCTGCGCCAGGTACCGGACCCAGGTGTCCACGTACGCAACCCCGACAGTCTATGTGACACCTGGGCGGCCCCGGCACCAGATACCAGACCCCGGCGTCCCCTTGTGCTACCCCGAAAGTCCTTGAGCCACCTGGGGGGCTCCTGTGCTAGGTACCAGACCCCTGCGTAACCGCAAGCCACCCTGGCAGGCCCTGCGACACCTGGGGTGCACCTGCGCTAGGTACCAGACCCGGGCATCCGCCCGTGCAACACTGGAGTTCGTTGCGCCACCTGGGGGACCCCTGCACTAGGTACCTGACCCCAGCTTCCTCGCGCGCAACCCCGGCAGTTCCTATGCCAGCTGGGCGACCCCTGCACCATGCACCACACCCCATCATCCCCAAGTGCAACCGCGAAAGTCCTTGAGCCAACTGGTGGGACCCTGTGCTAGGTACCAGACCCCGGTGTCACCGGGTGCAACACCGGAAGCCTCTGCGACACCTGGGCGGCTCCTGGGACACCTGGGCAGCCCCTGACATTATACGAGACTTCGGCATCCACGTGCACAACCCCGGCAGCCCCTGCGCCTCCTGGACGACCCCTGTGCCAGGTACCAGACCCCGGCATCCCTGCGTGCCACCCCAGCCCCTCCTGAGCCTTCTGGGCGGCCCCTTAGCCACCTCGGAGCCCTCTGCACCTGGTAAGAGACCACGGATTCCAAGTGCGCAACCCCGGCACCCCTGCGCCACTTGGGCTGCACCTGCGTCACCTGGGCGGCTCCTGCGCCAAGTATCAGACGCCGGCGTTACCGTGCGCCACCCCGGCAGTCCCTCCGCTCCCTGGGCGACCCCTGAGCCACGTGCCAGAACCCAGCATCCAGGTACACAATTCCTGCATCCCCTCGCCACCTGGGCGCCCCCGGTGCCAAGTACCAGACCCCGGCATACCTGCATGCAACTGCAGCAGCCCCTGCGCCACCAAGGTAGCCATTGCATCAGAAAAGCGACTCCTGCACCAGATACCAGACCCCAGTGTCCCCGCGTGCCATCCCAGCAGTCCCTGCGAATCCTTGGCAGCCCCTGCGCCAGGTACCTGACCCCGGCGTTCCCGCGCAATCTCGGCAGCCCCTGCACTAACTGGGCGGCCCCTGCACCAGGTTTCAGTCCCCAGCGTTAACGCGTGCAACCCCGGCATTTCCTGCGTCACCTGGGCGGCCCCTGCGCCAGGTACCAGACCCCGGCATCATCGCATGCAAACCCGGCAGCCCCTGTGTCACCTTGGCGTCCTCTACGTGCACTGGGCGGTTCCTGCGCCAGATACAAGACCCCGGTGTTACCGCGCGCAAGCCTGGCAGTTCCTTCGCCACCTGGGCGACCCTTGCACCATGTACCACACCCCAGCGTCCCTGCGTGCAACCCTGAAAGTCCTTGAGCCACCTGGGGGGCCAATGTGCTAGGTACCAGACTCCGGCGTCACCGCGCGCAACCCCGGCACCCCTAAGACACCTGGAGGGCCCTGCGCTTCTTGGGTGACACCTGCTCCAGGTACCTGATTCCGGTGTCCCCGCGGGCAATCCCGGCATATCCTGCGCTACTGGGCAGCCCCTGAACCATGTTCCAGACCCCGGCGTCGACGAGTGCAACCCCGAAATTCCTAGAGCCTCCTGGGGGGCCCCTGTTCTAGGTACCAGACCCCGACGACACCGCGAAACACCCCGGCAGCCCCTGCCACCTGGGCGGCCCCTGCGCTAGACCCCGGCGTCCACGCGCGCCACCCTTGTAGCCCCTGAGCCACCTACGCAGTGTCTGAACCCGGTATGAGACCCCGGTGTCCATGTGTGCAACCCCAGCAACCATGTGCCACCTGGGCTGCAGCTGCGTCATCTGGGCGACCCCTGCACCAGGTACCAGACCCCAGCATCCACGTACACAACCCTGGCAGCCCCTTGCCACCTGGGCGCCCCCTGTGCCAAGTACCAGACCCCGGCATGCCTGCGCACAACCACAGCAGCTCCTGTGCCTCCTGGGTGGCCCCTGCATCACATGGGCGGCCGCTGAACCACCTGGGTGGCTACTTTCCCAGGTATCACACCCCGGCGGCCCAGGGCACAACCACAGCAACCCGTGCGCCACCTTGGCGACCTCTGCACCAGATACCAGACCCGTCGTCCCTACGCACCACCCCGGCAGTCCCTGAGCCAACTCTGCGGCCTCTGCGCTAGAGGTCAGACCCCGGTGTCCCCGTGTGCCACCCCAGCAGCCCCTGAGCCACCTGGGTGGCCTCTGCACCCGGTAGGAGACCCCGGCGTCCAAGTGCGCAAACCCGGCACCCCTGAGCCACCTGGGCTGCACCTGCATCACCTGGGCGGCCCCTGTGCCAAGTACCAGACTCTGACATCCTCGCATTCAACCCCGAAAGTCCTTGAGCCACCGGGGGGACCCTGCACCATGTAACAAACCCCGGCGTCACCACGCGCAACCCCGGCAGCCTCTGCGACACCTGGTCGACCTCTGCCTCACATGGGTGGCCACTGCCCTACCTGGGCAGCTCCTGCACCATGTACCAGACCTCGGCATCCACGCGCGCCACCCCAGCAGCGCCTGAGCAACCTGGGCAGCCTCTGCACCCGGAACAAGACCCCAGCATCCAATTGTGCAACCCCGGCCCCTCTGCGCTACCTGGGCTGCACCTGCGTCACCTGGGCACCCCCTGCGCAAGGTACCAGAACCCGGCATCCCCGCGTGCAACTCCGGCAGTGTCTGCGCTGCCTGGGCGGACCCTACGCCAGGTACCAGACCCCGGCATCCCCTCGCGCAAAACCTGCACCCTTTGTGCCACCTGTGCGTCCCCTGCATCCCCTGGGCGGACCCTACGCCAGGTACAAGACCCCGGTTTACCGCACGCAACCCAGGAAGCCCCTGCACTCCTTGGACGACCCCTGCGACAGATACCAGACCCCGGCGTCCCTGCACGCAACCCCGGTTGTCTCTGAGACACCTGTGTGGCCCCTGCGTCACCTGGGCGGCCCCTGTGCCAGGTACCAGACCCCGGCTTTACCGCAAGCCTCCCTGGAATGCTTGTGACACCTTGGCGGCCCCTGCATCAGGTACCAGACCCTTGCGTCCCAGCGTGCCACCCCAGAAGTCTCTGTGCCACCTGGGCGGCCTCTGCATCACATGGGCAGCCCCTGTGCCACCTGGGTGGCCTCTGCACAATGTACCAGACCCCGGCGTCACATTGCACAACCTCGGCAATTCCTTAGCCACTTGGGCGGCGCCTGCATCAGAAGGGTGGCTCCTGCACCACCTGGGCGGCCCCTGCACCAGGTATCAGACCCCGGCGTCACCGCGTGCAACCCCGGCAGGTCCTGCACCACCTGGGTGGCCCCTGCACCAGGTACCAGACCCCGGCATAATTGCACCACATCAGGCAGCCCCTGTGCCACCTGGACGTCCCTTTCGTCCCCGGGGCGGCCCCTGTGCCAGGTACATGAACCCGGTGTTACCGCGAGCAACCCTGGCAGCCCCTGCGCTCCTTGGGCGATGCCTGCGCCAGGTACCAGATCCCGGCGTCCCCGCGCACAACTCCGGCAGCCCCTGCCAACTGGGCTACCCCTTCGCCAGGAACCAGACCCCGCTGTCCCCTTGTGCAACCGTGGAAGTGCTTGTGCCACCTGGGGGACCCCTGCGCCAGGTACCTGACCCCGGAATCCTTGCGCTCAACCCCGGCAGTTGCTGCGCCACCTGGGCGACCCCTGCACCATGTACCACACCCCAGCGTCCCCGCATGCATCCCCGAAAATTCTTGAGCCACCTGAGGGGCCCCTCTGCTAGGTACCAGACCCGGGCGTCACCATGCACATCCCCGGCAACCTCTGCGTCACCTGGTGGCCCCTGCGCCTCCTGGACGACCCCTGCGCCAGGTACAAGACCCCGGTGTTACCGTGCGCTACCCCAGCAGCCCCTGCATTCCTTGGGCTGCTGTGGTTGTGCGCAGGTATGCCGGGGTCTGGTACTTTGCTACGGGAGCGCCCAGGTGGCGAGGGGCTGCCGGGGTTTCATACCTGGATGCAGTGTTCTGGTACCTGGTGCAGGAGTCGCCCAGATAGTGCAGAGACTGCCGCGTTGGCGCGCAGTAACACCGGCATCATGTACTTGGCACAGGGGCCCTCTAGGTGAAGAAGAGACTGCTTGAGTGGCACGCGGAGACACCGAGGACTGATCCCTACCGCGGAGGCCGCCCAGGTGGAGCAGGGACTGCCGGGGTTGCAAGCGTGGACGCCGGGGTCTGGTACATGGTGCAGGGGCTGCCCAGGTGGCACAGGGACTGCCGGCGTGGCGCCAGGAGATGCCGGGGTCTGGTTCCTGGCGCAGGAGCTGCCCACTTGGCGCAGGGGCCGCCCATGAGATGCATAGGCCGTCCAGGTGGCACAGGGACTTCTGGGTTGACGCGCGGAGATGCAGGGGTCTGGTACTTGGCGCAGGGGCCGCCAAGGAGGTGCAGGGTCTGCCGGGGTTGCACACGTGGACGCCGGGGTCTGTTATCTGGTGCAGGGGCCGCCCAGGTGGCACAGTGCCTGTCGGGGTGGCTCGCGGTGATCACGGGTCTGGTACCTAGTACGGGGGCCCCCAGGTGGCTCAAACACTTTCGGGGTTGCCCGTGGGAACGCTGGGGATATGGTATCTGGCACAGGGGCTGACCAGGTGGTGCAAGAAGTGCCCGGGTTGCACGTGGTGACTCCGGGGTCTGATACGTAGCACAGGGGCCGCCCAGGGGGTGCAGGTGTCACTCAGGTGATGCAGGGGCTGCCCAGGTTGCGCAGGGTCTGCTGCTGTTACGCACAGGCATGCCGGAGTCTGGTACTTGGCACAGTGGGCGCCCAGTGGCGAGGGGCTGGCGGGGTTGCGTACGTGGACGCCGGGGTCTGGTACCTGGCACAGGGGTTGCCCAGGGAGCGAAGGGACTGCCAGGGTGGCGCGCGGTAACACCGGCATCTGGTACATGGCTTAGGCACGCTTGGGAAGCCGGGGTCTGGTACCTGGCGCAGAGGCCACCCAGGTGACAAAGGTGCAGCCCAGGTGGTGCAGGGGGGCCTGAATTGCATACTTCGATGCCAGGGTCTCATACCGGGTGCAGAGGCCGCCCAGGTGGCTCAGGGGCTGCTGGGGTGGCTCGCGGATACACCGGGGTCTGGTACTGGCACAGGGGCCGCCCAGGTGGCGCAGGGGCTGCATGAGTGACGCGAGGACACGCCGGGGTCTGGTACCTGGCACAGGAGCCGCCCAGGTGGCGCATGGGCTGCCCATGTGATGCAGTGGATGCCCAGGTGGCACAGGGAATTCTGGGGTGTTGCATGGGGTCGCCGGGTTCTGATATTTGGCGCAGGGGCCGCCCAGGAGGTGCAGGGGCTGCCGGGGTTGCCCACGTGGACGCTGGGGTCTGGTACCTAGCACAGGGGTGCCACAGGGGGCTCAAGGGCTTTCGGAGTTGCACGCGGGGACGCCGGTTTCTGTACATGGTTCAGGGGCTGTCCAGGTGTCGCATAGCCTGCCGGGCTTGCACGCAGGGACACCGGGTTAAGGTACCTGGCGCAGGGGTCGCCCAGGTGGCGCAGGAACTGCCATTGTTGTGCGAGAGGACGCTGGGTCTGGTACCTAGCACAAGGGACTCCAGGTGGCGCAAGGACTTTCAGGGTTGCGCGGAAGGACACCAGGGTCTGGTACCTGGCTCAGGGGCCTCCCATGTGGCGCAGGAACTGCCGGGGTGGCGCGTGGTAACACCGGCGTCTGGTAGCTGGCGCTGGGGCCGCCCATGTGAAGCAGGTGCATCCCAGGTGGTTCAGAGGTGCCGGGGTTACGCACTTGGGCGTCAGGGTCTCGTACCAGGTGCAAAGGCCTCCCAGGTGTCTCAGGGTCTGCAGGGGTGGCATGCGTAGACGCCGGGGTCTGGAACATGGTGCAGGAGCCGCCCAGGTGATGCAGGGGCCGCCCATGTGAAGCAGAGATCGCAAAGGTGGCGAGGGGCTACCGGGGTTGCGTACATGGACGCCGGGGTCTAGTCCCTGGTGCAGGGGTCGCCCAGGAGGAGCAGGAACTGCCGGGGTTGCGCGCGAGGATGCTTGCGTCAGGTACCTTGCGCAGGGGTCCCCCAGGTGGCGCAAGGACTTCCAGGGTTGCACGCGCGGACGCCGGGGACTGGAATTTAGTGCAGGGGAGCCCAGGTGTCGCAGGACCTGCCGGGGTGACTGCCGGTGATGCCAGGGTCTGGTACCACAGGTGGCTCAAGGATTTTGGGTTTGCACGCGGGGACGCCGGGGTATGATATCTGTCGCAGGGGCCGACCAGGTGGAGCAGGATTTGCCGGAATTGCTGGGGTTGCATGTGGTGACGCCGGGGTCTGATACCTGGTGCAGGGGCCGCCCAGGTGGTGTAGGGGTCGTCCCTGTGATGCAGGCGCCACCCAGGTGATGCAGGTGCAGCCCAGGTGGTGCAGGTGTGCCGGGGTTGTGCGCGTGGACGCCGGGGTCTCGTACCGGGTGCAGAAGCCGCCAAGGTGTCATAGGGCCTGCTGGGGTGTTTCGCGGTGAAGCTGGGGTCTGGTACCTAGCACAGGCCCCCAAGGAAGCTCAATGTCTTTTGGGGTTGTACGCGGGGACGCCAGGGTCAGGTACCTGGTGCAGAGGTCGCCCAGGTGGCGCACGAACTGCCGTGGTTGTGCGCGAGGATGCCGGGGTCTGGTACCTAGTCCAGGGGCTCCCATGTGGCGTAAGGAATTCTGCGGTTGTGCGTGAAGACGCCTGTGTCTGGTACCTGGCGCAGGGGTCGCCCAGGTGGCGCAGTGACTACCTGAAGGCGTGCGGGGACGGCGGGGTCTGGTACCTGGCGAAGGGGCAGCCCAGTTGGCAGGAGCTGCCAGGGTTGCGCGCAGGGACACCGGAGACTGGTACCTGGTGCAGTGGTCGCCCATGGAGCGCAAGGGCTGCCGGGGTTTAGCGTGGTAACAACGGGGTCTTGTACCTGCAGCAGGGGCCGCCCAGTGGACGCAGGGGAGGCCCAGGTGGCACAGTGGCTGCCGGGTTTGCGCGAGGGGATGCCGGGTTCTTGTACCTGGCGCAGGGGCTGCCAAGTTGGTGCAGAGACTGCTGGAGTGGCACGCAGGGACACCGGGGTCTGACCCCTAGCGCAGAGGCCTCCCAGGTGGCACAGGGACTTCCGGTGTTGCACGCGGGGACGCCGGGTTTTGGTACTGGCGCAGGGGCATCCCAGGTGGCGCATGGCCTGCTGGGGTGTTTCACGGTGACGCCGGGGTCTGGTACCTACCACAGGGGCCCCCCAGGTAACTCAAGGACTTTCGGGGTTGCACGCGGGGACGCTGGGGTCTGGTATCTGGCGAAGGGACTTCCCAAGTGGAGCAGGGGTTGCTGGGGTTGTGCGCAGGGACGCCAGGGTGTGCTACCTGATGCAGGGGCCGCCCTGGTGGTTCAGGGTCACCGATGTGATGCAGGCGCCAGGTACAAGACCCCGACATCATCGCGCGCAAACTCGGCGGCCCCTGTGCCACCTGGGCGTCCCCTGCATCCCCTGCGACAGGTACCCCGTGCAACCCAGGCAGCCCCTGAGCTCCTTGGACGACGCCTGCGCCAGGTACCAGATCGGCACCCCTGAGTCACCTGGGCTGCACCTGCATCACCTGGGCGTCCCCTGCACCAGGTACCAGACCCTGGCTTTCCCGCGCGCCACCCCAGAAGTCCCTGTGCCACCTGGGCGGCCTCTACATCACATGGGCAGCCCCTGGGCCACCTGGGCGGCCCCTGCACTATATACCAGACTTCGGCGTTCCTTACACAACCCTGGAAACCCCTGCAACACCTGGGCGGCCCCTGCGCCAGATGCCAGACCCCAGCGTCCCCACGCGCCACCCCGGCAGTTCCTGCACCCCCTGGGCGACCCCTACGCCAGGTACCAGACCCCGGCATACCCGAGTGCAACCGCGGCAGTCCCTGCGCCTCCTGAGGGGCCTCTGTGCTAGGGGTCAGACCCTGGTTTACCCGCTTCCTACCCGAGCAGTCCCTGCGCCACTTTGGCAGACCCTGCACCAGGTACCAGACCCCGGAATCCCCGCGAGAAACCTGGCAGCCCCTGTGCCACCTGGGCATCCCCTGCGTCCCCTAGGTGGACCCTGCATCAGGTACAAGACCCTGGGATCCAAATGCACAAGCCCAGCACCTCTGCACCACCTGGGCTGCACCTACTTCATCAGGGCGGCCCCTGTGCCAGGTACCACATGCCGGCGTTACCGCCTGCCACCCCGGCAGTCCCTGCTCTCCCTGGGCGACCCCTGCTTCTGGTGCCTGACCCCGGCATCCAAGTACACAACCCCGGCAGTCCCTCGCCACCTGGGCACCCCCGGTGCCAAGTACGACACCCTGGCATGCCTGAGAGCAACCGCAGAAGCCCCTGCGCCACCTAGGCAGCCTCTGCATCACATGGGCGGCCCCTGCCCCACCTGGGCAGCTCCTGAACCTTGTACCAGAAGCTGGCATGCACGCGCGCCACCCCAGCAGCCCCTGAGCCACCTTGGCGGCTTTGCACCCGGTACGAGACCCCGGCGTCCAATGGCGCAACCCCGGAACCCCATTGCCACCTGGACTGCACCTGTGTCACCTGGGCAGCCCCTGTGCCAGGTACCAGACCCCGGCATCCCCGCGCGCAAACCCGGCTGCCCCTGTGTCACCTGGGCTTTCCTTGTGTCCCCTGCGCCAGGTACAAGACCCCGATGTTACCGCACGCAAACCCGGCAGCCCCTGAGCCACCTTGAAGGCTTCTGCACCCGGTACCAGACCCCGGCCCCCCTGCGCCACCTGGGCTGCACCTGCATCGCCTGGGCGGCCCCTGTGCCAGGTACCAGACCCCGGCATCCCCGCGTGCAACCCTGGCATTCCCTGTGCCACCTGGGCATCCCCTCTGTCCCCTGGGCGGCCCCTGCGCCAGGTACAAGACCCCGGTGTAACCGCGCAAAACCCCGGCAGCCCCTGCGCTCCATGGGCTACCTCTGCTCCAGGTACCAGACCCCGGCGTCCCTGCACGCAACCTCGGCAGCCCGTGCCAACTGGGTTGTCCCTTCGCCAGGTACCAGAACCTGCCGTCCCCGCTCGCCTCCCCGGTAGTTACTGCGCCACGTGGGCGGCCACTGCATCACATGGGCGGCCTCTGTACCAACTAGGCGGCTACTGCACCATGTACCAGACCCCGGTGTCCACGCGCTCCACCCCGCCAGCCCCTGAGCCTTTTTGGCGGATTCTGCACCCGGTAGGAGACCCCGGCGTCCAAGCGCGCAACTCTGGCACCCCGGCGCCACCTGGGCTGCACCTGCGTCACCTGGGCAGCCCCTGCGCCAGGTACCAGATGCCAGCTTTACCGCGCGCTACCCCGGCAGTCCATACGCTCCCTGGGCGACCAATGAGCCAGGTGCTAGACCCCGGCGTCCACGTACACAACGCTGGCTGCCCCTCGCCACCTGGGTGCCCCCGGTGCCAAATACCAGACCCCGGCATGCCTGAGAGCAAACGCAGCAGACCCTGCGCCACCTGGGCAGCCCCTGCATCACATGGGCAGCCCCTGCACCATCTGCACGGCCCCTGCACCAGGTATCAGACCCCGGAGTCACCGCGTGCAACCCCGGCATTTACTGTGCTACTTGGGCGGCCCCTGCGCCAGGTACCAGACCCCGGCATCATCGCGCGCAAACCCGGCAACCACTGTCACACCTGGGCTTCCCCTAAGTCCCCTGGGCATCGCATGTGACAGGTACAAGACCGTGGTATAACCGCGCACAACCCTGGCAGCCCCTGCGCTACTTGAGCGATGCCTGCGCCAGGTACCAGACCCCGGCGTCCTCGCGCGCAATCCCGGCTGTCACTGCACCACCTGGCGTCCCCTGTGTCAGGTACCTGACCCCGGCGTCGCCGCGAGCAGCTCCTGTGCCACGTGGGCCGCCCCTGCACCATGTACCAAACCCCAGCGTCCCCGCGTGCAACCCCGAAAGTCTTGAGCCACATGCGTGGACCCTGTGCTAGGTACCAGACCCCGGGGTCACCGCGCGCAACACCGGCAGCCTCTGTGACACCAGGGTGGCCTCTGTGCCATGTATGAGTCACCGGCGTCCACGTGCACAACCCCGGCTGCCCCTGCACCTTCTGGGCGGCTCCTGCACCATGTACAAGACCCGATGTCCACGCACGCCACTCCAGAGGCCCTGAGCCACCTGGGCGGCACGGCCTCTGCACCCGGTACGAGATCCCGGCATCCAACTGTGCAACCTCGGCCCTCCTGCGCCACCTGGACTGCACCTACGTCAAATGGACGCCCCCTGCGCCAGGTACCAGACCCCGGCATCCCCGCGCGCAAACCTGGCAGTCCTTGCGCCACCTGGGGTCTCCTGCGCTAGATACCAGACCCCGGCATCCTCGCGAAGAACAATGGAAGTACCTGCGCCACCTCGGCGATCCCTGTGCCAGGGACCTGACTCCGGCGTCCCTGCGCGCAACCCCCACAGGCTATGTGACACCTGTGCGGTCGCTGCGTCAAATACCAGACCACGGCGTCCCCGCGTGCTACCCCGAAATTCCTTGAGCCACCTGGGAGGGCCCTCCGCTAGGTACCAGACCCCAGCGTCACCACGAGACACCCCGGCAGGTCCTGCAAAACCTGGGGTCCCCTGTGCTAAATAAATGTCCCCGGCGTCCCCTCGTCCAACCCCGGAAATCCTTGTGCCACCTGAGGGACCCCTGCGCCAGGTACCTGACCCCGGCGTCCTCCGCGCAACCCCGGCAGTTCCTGCGCCACCTGGGCGACTCCAGCGCCAGGGACTGAACCCCGGCATCCACGTACACAATCCCGGCAGTCCCTCGACACCTGGGCAGCCTCTGCTTCACATGGCCTCTCCCTGCGCCACCTGGGCGGCTCCTGCACCAGGTACCAGACCCCTTTGTCCCCTCACACCACTCCAGCAGCCCCTGAGGCACCTGGGCGGCCCCTGCGCCAGGTACATGACCCAGGTGTTACTGCGCGCAACCCTGGCAGCCCCTGCGCTCTTTGGGCGACCTGAGCATCCCCGCGCGCAACCCCGGCAGCCTCAGAGACACCTGGGCGGCCCCAGCATCTCCTGGGTGGCCCCTGCCCCAGGTTCCAGATGCCGGCGTTACCACACGCCACCCCGGCAGTGCCTGCACTCCTGGGCGACCCCTGCGCCAGGTTCCAGATCCCAGCATACAAGTATGCAACCCTGGCAGCCTCTCGCCACCTGGGAACCCCTGTGCCAAGTACCAGACCCAGGGATGCCTGTGCGCAACCGCAGCAGCCCCTGCGCCACCTGGGTGGCCCCTGCATCATATGAGCGTCCCCTGCACTACCTGGGCAACCCCTGCACCATGTTGCGCGCAGTGACGCCAGGATCTGATACATGGCGCAGGGACCGTCCAGGGTTTGCAGTGGACGATCAGGCGGCACAGGGGCAGCCGGTTTGCGCGCGATGATGCTGCGGTCTGTAACCTGGCGCAGGGGCCTCCCAGGTGGCGCAGGAACTGCCGGGGTTGCACGCGGTGACACCGTGGTCTGATACCTGGCCCAGGGGCCTCAAAGGTGGTGCAGGAGCCGCCCTTCTGATGGAGAGGCAGCCCAGGGGACGCAGGGGACGCCCCGGTGGCACAGGGGTTGCCGGGTTAGCTTGCGGGGATGCTGGGGTCTGGTACCTGGCGCAGGGGCTGCACAGGTGGCGCTGGGCCTGCCGAGGTTGCAAGCAGTGATGCCAGGATCTAATACCTGGAGCAGGGGATGCCTAGGTGGTGCAGGGGCCGTCCAAGTGATGCAGGGGCCGCCCAGGTGGCACAGGGGTTGCTGTGGTTGCGCGCAGGCATGCCTGGATCTGGTACTTGGCACAGGGGGC
>PVJS01009060.1:0-51375 GCA_004027185.1 Glis glis
CGAACCTGTGATCCTCTTGTCTCAACCTCTCAAGTACTGGGATTACAGGTGTGTACCCCCATGCCTGCTTTGTAGTTAAGTTCTTAAAGACAAATTTTCTTACATGTAGAAACTTTCTTATTAAGTAAATATAGCCTACACATTTTTATTTTGTGCAGTCTGTCTTGAAATAGTGCATTTACTTTAAATAAATTATTGCTATGTAACTAATGTTTTAGGAAAATACAATTTATGTGTATTGCTAAAAAAAAACCTACTTGCTCTTTTTAAATAAAATTTCAGTTTCTTCCACTCTAAGCTGGTGTCAATCATCATTTGGACATGCTCTGAGAAGGAAGAACATCACAATCATGTTGAAGACATCTTAGATATTTCTGAACTTCAGGTATAAAAAAACAGCAGTAATTTGTCACTTTGGGAATGAAAGGGTGATGACGCTTGCTGAGGAAAAACTATATGGATATTTGGTACTATTAGTGCATGGTGCGGATTAATGAGGGGAATCCATCTATCCATCTTGCCCCAGGTTTGATCATCAGGCAGGGCCAACCAGAAAGTGGCCTTTCCGAGTTTACACAGCAGTGTGCACAGTCGCAGTTACAGCCTGAGGAACTAAATAGGAAGGAACCAAAAGAGTGTATACTGAAAGAGGACATACCTGGCTTTAAGTTTTTCTTACTCAGTATGCAGAGAGCAAATAAGTCATCCTCAGTGTGAGCTCATGAAGACAGCATTAGAACAAGGGGAGATAGAGTATTTTAATAAAAAAAAAAAACAGTAAGTGATTGAGCACACACTATGTACTGTTCTCTCTGTATTTATTATTTCCTTTCGTTTTAGCAGCAATTCCATGAGACAGAAGTTGTATTCCCTGATTTGAGCTTAAAGAATGGGGTAAACCAACCAGTCTATTTAATTCCATAGGCTCTGCTTTAGAAAAATATTTTAATAGCTCACAGCTCACTATTCTATCTTAATTATTTCACACACTGAATACTTTAGTACCTCTAGGATAAAATATCCACATGGGGTAGATGGAAGTATACTATATGGCTACTATGCCAGTATAAAGTTTCCATCTTAAATAATAAAGCCATCTTGTAATTTGGCTTTAGTTCAGTATAGTTTCTCTGGGAAATCTTTTTGAGATAATACTTTCTTGACTCATGAAACTCTTGCTTGCTTCCTTCATTCAGTTGGTTAGTAGTAAGACAAATTTAGATCAGCCACCAACTGGTGAGATAATTTAACTTTCTCTTGTTAGTACAGTCTTTTTAACATATTATAACCAGCTCCTAGTATTGAATTCTCCATTTGCGAGAAGCAGCCTAGTTCATGTGTTTGTGAATGCTCACTGTTCAAAACAAATGTTATAACAAGAAATATATTGTGAAGAGGGAGCATAGGCTAGTGAGGTCAATGAAACTTGGGGAGGAATAGGAAACTTTCACAGCGGAAGTGACAGGAGCTAATTCCTGAGTATTGAAAACAAAACAAAACTGACTTAGAGGAGTTGTAGGAAAACAAAGACCAGAAAGCTGAAGAAAAGGACCAAAGAAGGAACAGAATGAGCTATTTAATCTCTAATCCAACAAGATATACTTTTAAGATTATCAGGTGTAGTCATTTTGACTGTCAAAGATTAGAAGTTATTTCTTATATTATCAGTAGCTATGTTCTCACTAGAAAGTTACTCTTTGATTCTTAAATTATTGTTTTTATTACATTTCAAATATGAGAAAGTTCTTTTAAAGAACAGAAAGTAGTGGTTCATTAGTATAACTTTTAGCAGGGCATATTTTATAAATTGTTTCTATTCAAAATTATTTGGTAAGTTGATTTTGTGTTTGGCTACTTTGCTGAATTTACTTATCAGCTCTAGAATGCTTCTGGCTAAGCTTTTCTGATCTAATTATAGAATCATCCCATTTGCAAACAGAGATCATTGTAGTTCTTTCCCAACTTCTATCCCTTCAATTTCCCTCTCTTGCTTTATTGCTCTGGCTAGAATTTCAAGTCCTACATTGAATAGAAATACTAAAATTATATCAAAAATTTAGTGTATATTTACACAACAGAATTTTACTCAGCCATAAAGAAGAACAAAATTATGTGATTTGCAGGAAAATGGATGGAACCAGAGAATATTATGCTAAGTGAGATCAGCCAGTCTCAGAAAGTCAAGGGTCAAATGTTTTCTCTCACATGGGTAAGCCAGAGAGGAAAAAAGGAAACAAAAGAAATGTTAGATAATTGAGGAGAGAGATGAAATAGTGGAAATGCATAGGGAGAGGGAGATGGGGAAGGGAAAAAGAGAACTGATGAAAGAAACAGTTCAAATTATTTTGTGCCGATGTATGAAGGTATTACTACCAACTTCACTATTATGTACAGAGAGGGGTGGGTAGTGGGTTGGGACCTGAAGGAAATCACACCAAGACCTGTGTGCATGTTTGTTTGTATGACTTTGAACTTCACTATGATGTATAATTACAATGCACCAATACACATATTAAAAAAATATATTTGTTGGGGGTTGGGGTGAGAAGCTGCCAATAGAACTTAGGTTAAGTATTTAAAATGTTAGAATGTTATATGGGTAATTCATACTATATAAAAACTAGATATTTAAGTATTCAGTGTTTTTTTAAAAAACTCAAATCATATCTTAATGATTTTTCTTTTAAAGAATTAGAGTTTTAAGAAGAATATCACTGTTTTAAAACTTTCATTATTGATTATTTTGATGAGGAATGAAAAGTATAAACTTTATATATCCATTCAATTATATATTTGTTTTAAAGATAATGACTTTTGGTCTCTATATGATTTGTCATGGTGGGGACCCTTTCCTATGAATATTCAGGATATAACTACCCATAAACAAAAAAACCATGTACATTTATTCCAATATGTCATATAGGGTGGCTTGCATAGGAAATGCATACAGAAGACACTTAGTTTCTAATTTAGCACTAAGTCTTTCTCCTCTGAACACACTTTTATCTCAAGGAGGAGACATTGTCTTGCTGTCTAGTGTTTACATTTGGTTGCCCATCCTACAAGGCTCTTGGGGATTAATTCCTCTGTGACTCTCATCTAAATTTACTATCTTACATTATAATTTTTGCCTCTAAAAACATATACATTTAGAAAAACATGAAGTAAGACCAGGAAATGTTAAATGCCTCATTTTTCATTCATTTAGTGGCAAAAGGGTTTGCATCCAGTCCCATCCAAACAGTCCCAACCCACAGAAACTCTAACCCTGTTGGCATATAAACAGAACCTCCCTATTACCTCATGAATATATACTTTCTCATACCATTCACTAATGAATTTTATTCTTCTCAAGAACCAAAACATTACTTCTCCTAGGAAGCTGATCTGATGCTTTTAATTCTCTACCTGAAAAGATTAGGATAATCAGACCTGCAATCATACAATTTTCTCTCTCCTTTGATTACTAGAGTAATTTATATTTTCATCATGTCTACTTCACATCCTTTTGAAAACAGGAACATTGCATGGTTACTTTTACATGATTAACTCTTTCCCTATCAATTTGTATAGGAATAATTGTCTTCCTCTAATAAATGAGACTTTTATGTCTCCATTTCTTTTCTCACTAGAAAAATGCTCAGGTCTTAAAAATTATACAAAATAAAAAGCTACATTAAATTAACAACCTACTCATGATAATAGGCGGATAATCTCAAAATTGTGGGTTTCAATATCAGGCCTGTTCTCAAAATGTCCCGAGATTATATCCATTTTCCAGTTCTTGTGTGGTAAATAAGCCCTTTCCAATGGAAGTGCTAAAAAAAGAAAGAAAAGGAGATATCACTAATACAGAGTTCTTGATTTCTTGGTTTCAGATTTGCAATAATATTCAACATATTAACAAAGTTTTCTTTTACTGCTTGAAAAGTTAATACAATTTTTGTTGGCCCTTCTCCCTATCTCCTTTTCTAAGCTTTCTTTTTTCCTTCTGGGCTACATACAAGAGTCCCATCTCTCTGTCCAGATTGCATCTGTTTTATTTTTCACTTTGTCATAAGGGGGTCCCTTTTCTTTTCGTCTACCATCAGTAATTCCCAAATCTAGATCTTCAGCTTTTGAGATATTTTTATTCTTGCATATTGAATTTCCTGCTACCCATTAAACAAACAGCATATTAAAAAATGAACTCATTAGCTCTTTGCCACGAAATTCATTCTTCTTTTAATGTCATTATTTGAAACTTCATTAACAATATGCTAGAATAATCTTTTATTTTAAAATCAAATGATCACTGAAATTGTTTTGCACAGAATTGCAATCTAAATAAATAATCAGATGAGCATTGTGTGACTCATGAATAAGTCATCTTCCACATCAGCATACGGGAGAGAGAGCTGGAGTGGTATGGTGGGTGTGCATGAAGCACGGCATAAATTTAATCATTCAGATAGCACCAAATAGTCAGATGAGGAGGTAAAGGTTAGGGTAGCTAATTTTCTGGTGTTGGCATCTCTGGCCCTGCTATAAAAGGAAAATGGGACTTGCTTCATCCAATAATGTACCTACAACCTGGATGGACACCTTCACTTAATTAAATATGGAAATAAAATAGACCAGTGTCTGGAATAAAAATGGCCTATAGTGAATTATACAGGAAGCACTAGGCTGTAGGAGATAGTTCTAGTCCTGTGATATGTCCCCTCAGTCTACCTCCAAGGCAACCACACCTATAGAGAACTTTTCTAAAGGACTGAGACTCACTCTCTGCTGCCAGGGACTCATCTTAATGTTTGTGTAGTCCATCTTTCTGTGTTTTTTCCCAGAATCTTTTTCAGTGGCAATTTCAGTCTGGAAAGGTAGGGAGTTAACATTCCCTAAGATAATCTTCAGCTAATAGGGACTGTATATAGTGAAAATAAAATTTAGCCTTTGCCTGGATCATTCTGGAAGGCAGGTACTTGATTATCTGAAGTCTCAAATTGCCTACAGATGTAATATCAATAAGAAACCTTACGTGGACTTTTCTTCCTTTCCTGTCTCACTGATTTCAGTCTACTGTGTGTATAGTCACAATACCCCCAGATTGCTTCCAATTCTTTTTCATGGGTTGTTTTGGTGGCCCTAAATTAAGATAAGTGAATTTATATATCACTTTTTTAAAAACTCAACAGTAAGTATGCAATTACATTTGTGCAAGAAAAATTTTCTTATAAGCTACTCTTGTTAATTTTTTGGTTTTTTTTATTCCAAAAAAAATTATTCTGGCCCATTTTCAGTCTCCAGCACGAAGGAGACTGAAGTGCTCAGTCTTCGTGCTAGAGAATGGGATGAAGTTATGGGCTTTGCTTCAGTGTTCCTATTTAGTATATTTTGGTATTTGTTCATTTACTTGCTTCAATTATAATCCCTAAATATCACAAGCTCTTAATTGAATTCCATGATATGTTTTAATTTTCTATAATGTCTTCTGCAAACTACCAGTGCTTTTTCATGAATTAACCTAGGAACAGATGAGGCGGACTCCAATTTTATATCAACTCTCTAAATTAACGAGACTTTTCAGTGAAGCTTGGTTCTCTCTCTTTTTTTTTTTGAACCATATTTACCTCTGTAGTGACCAGCATGTTTGCATAAAGCTGTTACAATAGGAAGAAAATTGTTAATAGTATCCCGAGAAGATTCACTTTGTCTGTGGCATGAGCTGATAATGCACTCATTTTGTAGCACCATGCTTTTATGGGTACAAAATCAATCAATATTTCCTGGCAGCAGTATCAGTGAAGTTCACCACCAAACCACACTCACTAATGTGTAGTCTGCAGGGAATCACTGGGATAAACAAAGGGGCCCTAACTTATTACACTTAATGAGCTCTGTGGTTTTGCATATGGTATTAATCTTCTTTTGGTCTCTATTTTCATATAAAGTTAGCTCACTGATTTTTCAGTTGTCTTCCTCATGTCTATGTCTATGAAAATGTCTCTTTGGAACAGATGTCTTCTCTTTTGCATTATTATCTTTCCTTCATTATCTAGAGCATTAAGCAGTTCCTGTCTTCCAATCATGGCTTCTCCTTCCCTTCAGAGCCAAACACCAGGATAACTTTCTTCCAGCCTTTCAAAGTTCTGCTCCTGACCCATAAAGCTACAGAGTGTGTAAAAGTTTCAGCCAAAAAAAGCAACACATTTGCCACCTGATATTCATCCCGAAAACTCCAGTTCATTTATATGTGTGGTTTCTAATCTCAGCTGCAACACCAATACTTCATTTCTAGGGTAGGTTAATTTAAATATCATAGCTCAATTTGATGTATTATCTCCACAGCTTTCCAAGATGAGTTATCAGTTTCTTTAACACATCGAATTTAATCTTCTGTCATGGAGAAATTTATTTTTATTTAAATATGCATTATTGAAAAATCTCTCAGAATTTTCTGGTAGAAGTCTTGCTTTTTAATCAGTTGAAAAAAATCTTCAGGGTTTAGCATCAAACCAGCTGAGTTTAAATCTGAGTTCTCACTATTACTGACTCCCTGGATTGTTGTTTCTCTGTGTTTCTGATTATTCCTCAAAATAAAGGGAAAATACTTTAGTCAGAGGGCTTGAAAATGAAATGATGCAGTGTTTATAAAACAACTAACACAAGACCTCGTCCATGATATGTGCTTAATACACATTACCTCCAATAAAATTGATAAATGTAGTCTAAGTCACAGAAATGGAAAAGATAAATACAATTGCTCTTCTCGTCAGTTGCAGGAGAACCAGAAATGTGAAATAGTCTTTGGAGGCATTATAAGGTGGGAAAAATAATCCAGGCTCTGGAGTCAGAGCAGGGATCATTCCCGGTCTGCTACTTGCTAGATGCATGCCTGCAGGCAAATTGTGTAGTTTCCTTCTAATCTGTGTTTTATGATAATATAGATGCCTTACTTATAGGATTGTTCTGATGAAAAATTAGATCCAATAACTAACACAAAATGCCAGTGTGGTACCAGTCCAGGAGTTAATACTGAACTAATAATAGCTAATAATATCTAACAAAGTTGTTAGCCACCTTTTCAATATAGATACATTTTGAAATGTGTCCCATTGAAAGGCCAAAATATAGACTCGCTGCCAGATATCATGTCTAAATGTCTTTAGTGCAATAAGAGCATTATGTGACTATACCCAAGATTGACTCCAATCATCAGTACATATCTTTCTTGTGAAAGTATTATTTATCTTAGGTTTAATCTGATTTATTTATTTTGTTTGTTTTTAATATACTTTTATTGATGCATTATAATTATACATCATAATGAGGTACAGAGTGACAGGAACATACATACACACAACACTTGGTGTGTTTCCCTCCAGACCCATCCCACTCCTGAAACATTATTTTTAAAACATGTATATTTATATGTTATAACAAAATATTCTCCATATCACCCAGGGGCTTTCTCAATTGATTTCCAGGTATTGTCTGGATGGGGATTTGATATCTTTGCCATTCATAGGAGCCCTATAATATTTCATTTTCTAAATTTGCTAAACTAACACCAATACCATTAGTCAACTTAAAAGCCCTTTACTCGAGGAAGTCTCCCCTTACCTGTGTGGAGTTCTTACTTGGCTTCTCCATACTTATAGTTTACATATTTAAATTGCTTGTTTATTTGCACTAGCACAGTACTTGAATTAGAGTTGGAAAATATTTTCAGATTCATAAATTTCATGTGATATCTTCTAACTTAAGCCTATGGTGTTTTCATTTCCAAGGGGTTTCCATGCTAACAAAATATCAAAAATTTAATTCTTCAAAAGAATTCTGTTATGACTCTGTGGGAGGGAAATTGTAAGTCTTGCAAAAAACAAGCAATCAAGGAATTGGAGCCTATCTATTATGATATGTTTTAATAAGACTTTTGTTAGAAATGAGTAGCCATAGTTCTTCTATGTGCTCAAGAAGTGAGTAGTTCCCAGAGAGCAAAGGTCATGGTAGCCATTGTCTGCCTCCTCTTTATCACCAAGTTTGGCAGTTCCCTGGCATTGCACCTAATGCAGTTTGATGCTGGGAATAAGCTCTGTGGTCATTCATATGTCCACAGATCATTGAAAAGAATTCTGGCTTTTCCTTCTCTCCACATTTCAAATCTCACCTTAGTGCCTCTTATACAGAAACCAAAGGTTAAAGCTCATATTGTTCTTGGATTATCCTCTGTAATACAGTGGAGATCTTAGAAGGAGGTGGTGATAGCAAGTTAGCAATCCCAAGATTCTATGGCTTGGACCAGTGTCCCCCAAAGATCCATGTGTAAGACTTGGTCACAGGGTGAGGATGTTGAAACTTATGGATATTCTTAGAGCATGGGGAGCCTTCCCTCAAAGGGGATTTTAGAACCCTGATCTCTCTCTCTCTCTCTCTCTCATTCTCTCTCTCTCTCTCCCTCCTTCCCTCCTTCCCTCCCTCCCTCCCTCGCTTTTCTACCTTATTACATGAGCACTCAATTCAACACTCCAGAGGTCAAAACAAATGAGGCAGCTGATTTTAGTCTTGAACCACTAAAACTGTGAGCTAAATAATCCTTTTCTTCATAAGAAGACTATTTCCACTCTTTCTTTGTAGTCATGCAAAGCTGATTAATACACAGGCTTTCCCATACTAAGAAAAATATTCTAAACCATTCATTTTTTTTCTTCTTGGGGTCTGCAATTACCAGATAATCAAGACTGTGCTGTTATACAAATAAGGAGGATGAAATTATGTAGACTATAATGAAAACATGTCCCCTTTAGTTGCAATGTGTTAGCTATGCAACAATTGTCTGGTTATTTTTATAATGATAGATAATGAGGAGTGGATGGCATGAACTGCATTGAGGACTTCAGTTACTCTGGAGGGATGAACTCCATACTAAATTGTCTAATTGGTACACTGATTTATATATAAATGTGGAACTATCAACACATGACTATTTACATTGGTTGTTGGATAATTAGATATCTGCATGGAATAAATTTCATAACCAGATAAGCCAGAATGGGAATATTTCCAAAGAAGAAGGAGGCTAACAATTTTTTTTTCTTTTCTACTCTAGGATCAGCATTTAGATTAGAAGTGGCCTAATAAGAATTCTATGTGAAAGAATACCTGAACCGTTTCAACTTCTCTGCCTTTTCTTCCTTTTCTTTCTTAACACGTCACTTTTGTATGTTTCCACTCCTTCTGTTTTAAAGAAATATTCTTTTAAAACTTGAAGTGCAATATACATACAGCCAACTAAACAAGTCTTAAATATAGAACTCAATGAAATTAAATATACATGCAATCACTTAACAACTAATCAGATTGACATATAGAATATTTCCATCATTGCTCAGCTAAAAGCAAAGAAAAAGAAGAAATGAAAATATTTCAGGTATTTTTTTAATTCTTATTAGGTTACTTCTAATCTAAATGCTGATCCTAGAGTTGATAAAATTGACACACCTCCTTCTTCCTTGACAATATTACTGTTATGGCTTATCTGATTGACATACACACTTGTTTCTCTTGACCATATAGCCTTGTAGTAGAAACGTTGAGTCTAATAGGTATAAAACTATTTTCCAAAGTGGTAGAATTAATTTGCATTTCCAGCAGAAAAATATGATTCTATTTCCTGCACATCCTCTCTGGCATTAAGAGTGATCATTTCTTTTACATATAGTCATTAAATTAGTTGTGCATTATTTTAAAAATATCATTTCTTGCTACTAATATTAAATTTACATATAGTACAATAGGAATTTTTGGTATAGAGTTCTATGGTTTAACATGTGTTATGGTTTGTATTTGTAGGCATTTTCACAGTTATAATCTAAAAGACTTGACCATGTAATTTAGAGGAAGGAAGATTTATTAGCTCACAGTTTTCCTTGGAAATATTGATATTCAGTCCATATGAGGCCAGTATCCACAGATTTCATGGCATGGTGGCACCTGGAAGTGGAGAGAAGGAGAGCACAAGGCTTTGTTCCTCACATCATGAAGTCCAGAAGAGAGAGAGAGAGCAAGGGAGGAGGAACCATATATAATCTCCAAGGCCATACCTCTAGGAACCAACCTTTTCCAGTCACATTCCACAGGCCTAGGCCACCAACCAGATAAAACCATTATATCCATTGCTGGGATTAAAACTCTCATGACTTAACTATATCAACACCAAACACCAAATTATGAGCTATTCAAAGGGCCATTCTATATTCTAACTATAACATAGTTTATTATTCTATATTCTAACTATAACATAGTTTGAATACAGAATGTCCCCTGGGAAAGCTCATGTATTAACAATGCAAAAATATTCAGAGGTGAAATAATTGAATCATGAGAGTTCTAATCTCATCAATAGATAAATCCATTGATGGATTAATAATTTGATTGTATATATTGGGAGGTAATTTAGGTAGGGTGTAGCTGAAGGAGGTAGGTCACTGAGGATGTGGAATTGGGAATTATATGTGTCCCTTGTCCCCTCCTTTCTCTCTCTCTGCTTGAAGCCTCCATGATGTTAAAGTAGAATCCCTCTGCACATCCTGTTGCCTCCACCACTATTTGTACTTCAGAGACATTCCTGTGGTCTGAAACCATGAGCCCCAATAATCCTTCCTCCTCTTAAGTTGTTCTTGTTGAGTATTTTGTTCATAGCAACAGAAAAACTGACTGAAACAACATGTACACATATTTTGGTAACTGCCAGGACAATCACGATGCAGGACAATTCTATAACCACAAAATATTCCCTTTTGCTGCCTTTTGAAATCAAAGCACTCCCACCCTTCCTATTTTTAAACTATCAATTTGTGCTCCATCAAAAATCACTTTGCTTCTTCCAGAATAACATGCGAGTGATAATCCATGGCATGTAACCCTAAGGGACAGAGTCCTTTCACTCAACATGAAGTTTAAGAGATTCATTCATGCTATTGGGCGTATGTCCAGAGTTAATCCCTTTATATTGCTGAGTAGTAGTCATTCATATTATGATGCACCCAAGATTGTTTATCCATTCACACACTTAAGTACCTTTGGGTTGCTTCCCAGTTGTGATAATTTTGAACATAATAAAATGAATATGATATAAGAAACGTCTAAACTATAATCCAGAGTGGTTGTGCCATTTTACATTCCCATGAACAATGTATGAGAGTTTGCTCCAAAACCATGAAAAAACTTGTTTTATTTTTACGTTAGCTATTGTAATAGGTATGTACTAGTATTCCATAACAGATTTATTTTCATTTCCTTAAAGGATAATGATGTTGAGCATCTTTTTATGACATTATTTGACATTTATCTTCTTTGGTAGTGGGGTTGTTTGTTTTGTATTCCTGAAGTTTAAGGGTTCTTTGAATATTTTGCATCCATATTGTCTTTCTTTGGAAAAATCTTATATTCATATCTTCTTGATCCAGAAGTCATTTAAAAATTAGAGTCCATGCTAAGATTGGAGTTTCTCTATTATTAATCTTGTTATTAGATGTACAATCTGTTATTTTAAAAAAAATATCTAATTGCAGCATCTCTTTGCAGTAAATTTAACCCCTGCACTCAGCATGCTGAATGATATTCCTAAAGCAAATCAAGTACATCATAATTTTCATGTCTATCATAAATATATATCCTAAAGCATATCATGTATATGATGCATATCATATATTTCACCTGATTAATCAAATTGATACTCAAAAAACATCTTTATTTAAGTGTTAAGGTTTTTAATTCTTTAGTTCTCTATAAGAGGAGTAGGTGGCAAAAATTTTTCCTCAATTCTGTAGGCTCTCCCTTCAAAATATTGATTTGTTTCCTTTGCTACACAGACACTTTTTATTTTGATGCCATCCTATTTATTGATTATTGGTTTTATTTTATGAGCTTTGGGGTTCTTTTTGATTCTACCAGTGCCTATATGTTGAAAAATTGGTCCTATGTTTTCTTGTAATTGTAAGATTGCTGGTATAATTTATAGGTCTTTTATTCACTTTGAGTTAGCTCTTGTGCAGGGTGAGAGATTGGGGTGTAATTCCATTCTTCCACATATGGATAACCAATTTTCCCAGCACTATTTGCTGACAAGACTGTCTTTTCTCCAGTGTATGTCAAAAATCAACTGTCTGTAAGTGTGAGGATTTGTCTCTGAATCTTTTATTATATCTCATTAGTCTATGTGTCTTTTTATGTCAATACCATGCTGTTTTTTATTATAGCTTTGTAGTATAACTTGATTATAACTCAGTTAAAAATGTGCAATTGAACTGAATAGACACATTTAAAAAAAGAAATACAAATTGCTAATAAATATATTTTTAAAATGTAAAACATCACTAGCAATCAGAGGAATAAAAGTAAAAACTATACTGAAATTCCTTCTAACCTAACCCCAGTTAAAATGGCAATCAGCAAGAATACAAGCAACAATAAATGCTGGCAAGTATGTGGGGAAATTAAAACTCTTATACACTGTTAGTGGGATTTTTAATTAGTACAACTGCTATGAGGATCAGTATTGAGGATTTCAAAAAGACTAGGAATGGAACCACTATATGACCCAGCTATACCACTCCTGGGTGTCTTCCTAAAAGATTTAAAGTCAGAATATTATAGCCAGAAATGTATATCCATGTTCATAGCAGCACAATTCATAATAGCCACATAATGCAACTAACCTAGGTGTCCATCAAAAGACAAATGAATAAAGGTATATACACACAACAGAATTTTCCTCAGTCATAAGAACAAAATTATATCATTTGCAGGAAAATGGATGGAACTAGATAATATTATGGCAAGTGAGATCAGCCAGTCTCAGAAAGTCAAGGGTCAAATGTTTTCTCACCTATGTGAAAGCTAGAGATGAATGAGGAAACAAAAGGTATTTTAGATCATTGAGAGTTTCTGACTTTCTGATTTTCTCATTATTTTATAGAACTGTGTAATTAGAAAAATATGTGATGTTTTAAAAAATCAAATCTTATAACAAATATCAGATGTTATGAAATTATATTAAAATATGAAAAGTCACTAGTTCACATTATAAGCTACCAAGTAAAATAATTTTATGTGATTAATAATTATTCACTCATATGATGTGAGCTACAGTTGAAAACATACTTAATTAGCAGTCAGAACACTATGATAAATCTAGCCCATGAACATAATGTTTATGTAACATCAGCATAATATTTCTTCATTTAGTTCTTAGATTTCTCAACTATAAAATAAATGTTTCCCTTCATGAAATCTGAGAACATTTTCAGCTATGATGTCTTTCTAGCCTTCAAAATAGCCCCACTTATCTCTAAACATATAACAACAACAAAGAAAAAAAAAGAACACTAATTTTCAGCCTGAGTTTCTTTGGCTAATGGATTCTGAGAAATAAATGTTAACCGACACGTTAGCATATAATGCTTCAGGCCATATTCCATAGAGACACTAGGAAAATCACTAGAGAATTCTGCTTCTAATAGTAAAAATGTATTTGTTCTCAACAAGATATTTTTATTCAAAATTCTCATCATTACTATAAAATCTGCACTGAAGAGAACGTAATTTGTAGGCCTTTTAAAAAATGACACAGAAAGATATATCATTGTATTCAAGATGGGTAACATAATATGTTTTGGGCAGCAGGCCTAAACAACCCAGAAAACTTTGAGAAAGTTAATTTCCTTTTTAAGTTCCTGTTACTGCTATCAGATCAGTAGCTAAATTTATAGTGTGACTTCACTGAGGTTCCTTTAGTTTCCATCAATCTCCTTCTGACATAACACTCTCCAGATGTACACGAGCTCCTTGTGTCAAAGAACATAAACTGATAGAATGTTTGAATGAAGTCTTTATGGCTCTACTCTTACAGAACTGTATTCTGTTGAGAGAGATTAATTTAAAATATGTAAATCTACTTTCTGTTTTAATCCTTTCCATGGTCCCATCACCTTGATGACAAAGTCCAAAATAATACAGTCTTGAGAGCATCCCCTGATATTCCATTTGTTTCCTTATTGATATTCTCCCCGAAACCTTCCTCAGTGTTGTTTATGTTTTACCAATGACTTTTTTTAAGAAAAACTTTTTATTAAAGAAAATAACAGGTTGATTATTTTCCCCCTCAAAATTACTTGCTGAGTGTTAAAATCCTTCTATGCATGCTTATTTTGTTTTACACAAGTGGTTCATATTCAATATTTCAAATGTCAACCATTTCTCTTTTGGAAAATACTGTACATATTATATTCAAAAATTTAATGTGAATTTATTCTGACTCAAAAAAATGCCAAAAATGATGCAAATTCACTTTGAAAATTATTGCCTTTGCAAACTGACTCTGGATATTTAGCAAGAGGAGGAGTTATGCATGCCTTCTGAATCAGAGATAGAAGCCAGTTCTCTGAGTGCATAGTAAAATCTATTCTGATTCTGGCTCTGAAAACTCTACCACACTTCGCACTTCATAAATTCTACTTGAAAGCAACAGGATAATTAACATTGGGCAAGGATGTAGCACCAGAGAAACTGATGAAATTCTGGATAGTAAGACTGATAACAAAAGATAATATTAATATTGCTAACAATAGGAGTCATAGTATTAGGTATTCAGGGCCTATTATGTGACAGTCTCCTTAAGTAATCATTTCATTAATTCTTAAGTATAACATTTAAAGGAAGAAGATTTGCACCCACCTTAAAAAAGAAAATACTGAAGACCAGAAAAAATTAAGCAATTTTTTCCAACTCCCAAAGGTAGTAAATAGGGGAAGTCAAGCCAGGCATGGTGGTGCACACTTGTAATCCCAGTACTTTGGAAACTGAGACAGGAGGATCACAGGTTGGAGGACAGCCTCAGCAAATAGTGAGACTTTCATCAATCTAGCGACACCCTGTTTCAAAATAAAAATAGGACTGGGGATGTAGCTCAGAGGTAGAACATCCCTGGGTTCAATCTCTAGTAACACACACACACACACACACACACACACACAAATAGGGAACTCAGAATTCAAATCCAGTTTGCCTGACACAAATATTCTTGTTCTCTACAAAACACTACATTGTCTCTCTTCCTGCCAGGTGAATATATGTCATACAGGTCAGTTTAATAGTTTTGAAAATTATTTTCTTCCCTCAAAATAAAATGCTTATATTAAATGTTTCTGAGGACAAATGTGAAAGTATATTTAATGCCTCACTCAACTGAATGTTGCTAAATATTTATTCATTCAATAACATTTATTGAGAAGCCACTTTGTGGCAGACTCTTCCTAAGCATCCTAAGTACTATTGTAATAAACCAAAGTGACACAAATCTCTGCCTTTAAGGCATTTTTATTCAAGTGGGATAAAACAGACAATAAGCAAAATAAATAAAGTGAATAGATCCTTACAGCTGTAAGTGCCTTATTTTGCCTTGAATTGCAATGCAGCCCTAAAGGTGACTGGGGGTTCTGCTTGTGATTAGGTTGGAGAAAGATGGAAAAGAGTGGTGCTGTAATTTTAATAATGATAAAATCCAGGTAATCTCTAAGATCATATGTTTTCTAGAACCTATCAAGTTGCTGAGGTCTGAAGGCAATAAAGCAAACAATTCCAAAGAGTAACAAGTGCCTCCAAGGAAAGCAGATACATAGGAACTCTTTCACTTTTAACAAGCATGGGAGGAAGAGAGAGGTAATCTAACATAGATTCAAGAAGCTCAGAAAATAAAACATCATGGAAAAAAGATACAAGGAATGTTATGCACATCACAGTCAAATTGCACAAAAGCAAATGCTGACAACCTTTGAAGACAACTTCGAGGGAGGAGAAAAATTATTACACACAGAGAAGAGATGATATGACATTCAGTGGGACATTTTTAAAATACTGAAGAAAAAATAACCCACCGTTATAGAATTCTATACCTCATGAAAATATCTTTCAAAAAGGAAAATGAAATGAATGTTTTTGATACAAGACAAAATGGAGATAATTCATTGCTAACTGTCCTGATTACAAGAAATAACTTAAGAAGAAGAAATTAAGCTGGGCATGGTGGCACGCACTTGTAATCCCAGTACTTGGGAGGTGGAGACCAGAGGATCCAGGTTCGCGGCCAGCCTCAGCTACTTAGTGAGGCCTCTGCAACTTTGTGAGTCCCGGATTCAAAATAAAGTATAAAAAATAGGGCCAGGGATGTAGCTCGGAGGTAGTAAGCCCCTGGGTTCAATCCCCGGTACCGCAAAAAAAAAAAGAAGAAGAAATTAGATACAAGATATAAATTTGGAAATTTACATGAAGAAGTTATAAATTTATAAATTTACATAAAGAAACAAAGATATGTGAACTCCCTAGGCTGCCCAACTAAACTGCATAGCAAACTTCTGTGTCTGCAGATGGTTTTAGTGTGACCAAGAAACAACATGCCCTTCCTGCAGGGATCCCAGTGGCTATATCCTGCCTCACCAAGACTGCTGTGAATTTCCAGACCAACCAGTCAAATCACCCAGTGAACTCCTCCAGTGCCTACACCTGAACCAGTGAACTCCAGTGCCTACACCTGAACTGGTGAACTCCAGTGCCTACACCTGAACCGGTGGGGACCTGAGCAGCACTCGTCAAGAACATAAATTTACAAACCATCCCAGTGAGGAGGTAAAAAGAAATAGACAGATAGGGCCAGAAGACCAGGTGGAAAGAATGTCCTCAGAGGCAACAGATGCTAACTAAATTTCAAAACTCCTGAAAGGACCAGCTCCTGAATGTCAAGTGCTAACAAGATCAAAAGTCACTTGAAAATGACCAGATGTTTACAAAACTCCAGTTGTTCCTGCTGATAAGCAACCCCAGGAGATCCTAGGAAACAACATCTGAGATCCCAACCAAAAGAAGGGACATAAAGAAGGACATTATCTAAATTACATAAAACTGCCTCTGAGACCCCAACTGGAAAAGAAAACTCAAAGAAGCACATAAAACCCTAGATAAGCCACCCTAAAAGGTCACCTACTTGGGAACCCCTCCTTCTGGAAACCTCTCTCTCTCCCCCCCCCCTCTGTTAGCTTTGAGAGAAAGCAGTGTGTAATTGATGGCACTCAGTCCAGACAACTCTGGGGCAGTTATCAGAAATCACCTGCTGGACATCAAGGTCAGCCACAGCCCCTAGGGGTGGCCTACAACTCTCTTTAGTGGATTTCATGGACTTTGGGAGAAAGCAATTTGCAACTGACAGCACATGGCTGGGGCAATTTCCAAGCAGTATCCAGAAGGCAGCTGCCAGACACCAGCATCCCCATTGCCCAAAGGGGTGATCTGCCTCTTTTTCTCTTCTGTTCTCTTTACAATAAACCCCTGATTGCCTTTCTGTTGTCTGCAAAAGTCATTCTTCATACTTTGTATACAAGAACCCAGGTAAGAAAAAAATGTCTGTTTCATCTTTTGGGGGCTCATCTTCCGGGATACTCTACAGAAGGGTGAGTAACTGCAGACTCTCTCTTGGCTCGACACAGATCTTGGAACTCTATAAAATGTTTTCTGCAACCACCAAATTGATGTGCTCTATATGGCTAGAGAAATGTAGGTTTGGTTGTGACCTGACGTCCTCCTTTCCTCATCTCTCTAGGCCTTGACCAGTTCTGTTTTCATTTTAAAATGACATCACCCATAGCAATTAGAGTATGTGTCCCTGTTTACTTTTTGTCTTGTTACCTCTGCACACTGTGTGCCATTTGCAGAGCTGAGTCTTTCTCCTGGTACTCTGTTTCTAAAAATCCCTTCCTGCAATCAATTAGTTATCTAAAAATCCCTTACTGTACTTCCACTCCCTGTGCACTGGCCAGGAGGGGATATTAGAGCACTATGGGCTAACATGCCAGAAATCCCCCAAAAATCAGAAGTCTAAGTTGTCATTTGGAGTATCTGGTTTATTTTAAGAGGAAAAAAAATGTTGCATGTATGGGACACTGTGGAGCACACCCTCACCAAGTCTTCCTCCAGAAACTTATCCTCCACTAACAGGTTCTAGGCTTATCAGGCTGCCCTGAAACTGAACAGAAATTCCTCCATAAGGGATTAAAAAAAAACAGGCAGGCAATGGACAGAACAGCTACCATTGTTATATACATATATATGATGGGTAGTTAAAAACAAGTCCTGGCTCTACATCTTGCTGACAACTACCACAGGTACATGGGTATGTATGTCCTCTGGTCATAATCAGGTCCTGGCTCTATGTCTTGCTTACAACTACCACAGGTATATGGGTATATGTGTCTGGTGGTCATAAACAGGTACTGACTCTAGGCCTCACTGACAACCACCATGAGCACATTTGTATATGTGACCAGTGGTCAAAAATGGGTGCTGACTCTAGATCTAGCTGACAACCACCAGGGGCACATATGTATATGTGACTGGCAGTCAAAAACAGGTGATGCTCTGAATCTTGTTGGCAACCACCACTGGCACATGCGTATATGTGTCCAGTGGTCAAAAATAGGTGCTGGATCTATGTCTCTCTGGTAACCATGAATAAATTCAGTAGACTTGTCCTGCCCATGGTCATGAAGGTATGGGAATCAGGTTCAAGATCCCAGATGATGCCCTGGGACAAATCTGATAGGTTAAGGGATACCTTTTTTTCTCCTCTGTCTTTCAGATGGGAAAGGTTCATCTGCCAAGCCAGTCAGCTCCCCCACCATTAAATTGTATATTAAAGAACTGGGGTTCCTTTAATTCCCAGTCATTGAAAAAGAAGCATTTGATTCTCTTCTGCACTCAAGCATGGCCAGGGTAAGAGCTGGGAGATGGTAAAAGATGGCCTTCTGAGGAAAATACTAATTGTAATACTATTTTACAATAAGATGTGTTTTGCAGTTGGGAGGGTAAGTGGGTTGAGGTCCCTTATACACAAATATTCTTGGCATGGAAAAAATATTACCAGCTTTGCAAAACCTTAACAAAAATGTACTGCCTATAACAACTTAAACACCATTTATATCCCCAGAGATCCCCCAAAATGAGGAAGCTATTCCTTAGCACCACCATGTCCTCCCTACTCAGAGTCCCTGTACTAAGGGAAGCCCATACCTTTTGTTGGGCTCTTGGGGTCATTTCCAAGCATCTCTTTACTCCTTCCAAGCTACAGCTGTTGGAGGTTAATTTGGAAGTACTGTTTAAGTACAGGTTACCTTTTCTCTCCAAGATATGAGACAGATGTTAAAAAATTTGGGGGTGATTCAGATAAATATATTGAGGTGTTTCAGGAGTATATCCAGACTTTTGATCTTTCATAGAGAGATGTAAGATTAATAATGAATCAAACTCTCACAACTAATAAAATGGAGAGTTGATCCTTACACAACACCCATTACATTTCTCCAAACTTCTAAGCACTATATCCATTCCCATTACAACACTATCTTATACCATTTCCACCCACACCTAGTCCTATCTATGGAAAACAAATATGGATATCACATTCAATATCACTCAAGATCCTAATTTCCTGGCCCATTCCATAGTACTAGTTTGAAGAAATAGAACTCACCCTTTTAAACTCCATAACCAGACAATTTGTATCTTTTCCAATGGCACTATCAGAGCACCTACAAAGGTGACAATAATGTAGACATTAAGGGTACCATATTGCTATGTTATCAGTGCTAACAATACCTGTAATATTACAGCCCAACCATTAACCTACAAATTATTCAACAGCTGATTTCAAGAACACACCTAAAATGATACGTGGTTAAAATCTCTCTCCTATCCCAGACCTAATAGGTTTAGCACTCATTTCCCTCCAACATCAGGTCTCACTTGTCTCCCACAAAGCTATTCATAGGGGGAAATAACAATTCTTCTTGGGGAGTTCAATGCTTACACTCAAGACAAAGTCAGGGATAGTGGACTATTGGGCAAATTCAATTAAACAGCTCCTTAGTTTTAATCTTAAAAATACCATACTAAAAGCACACTATCATTCCCTGGGCACAATGGCCCAAACAAAGCGTGAATCCATAACTTTACTGACTTTGGTAGTATTGGCTCTAGCCACCACCATAACTGGTTTAACAGTAGGAGTCCCCCTAAGTGCAGTCTCAGTGACCAACCTAACTCCTCACTAAAGACACCGGACTAAATTTTAGGAATATACAAAGGTCTATAGACTGATTGGCAGACATGATTTTAGATCACAGGCTAGCTCTCAATTATCCTCTAGCTGATCAAGAGGGAGCTTGTACCATTGCCAGTACTTCCTGTTACATATATATCAACTCCTCAAAAACAGTCAAAACTAGAATGGAGGACATTATGAGACAAACAAGGTGGCTAAAAAATCAAGCCGTGAAATTGCTGGCATCCCAAATATGGGAACAAATTTGTGATGTTTCCATCCTTTACTTCATGACTACTGCCCCTTTTGGGCCCTTTGATCATATTAATTCTCACTCTATTTGATCTTTGTATTTTTAACCTACTAACCAAATACATCTCATCATTTAGAAAAAATGAGGCTACAGGTGGTTCTTCAAATGAGACCTCACATAAACCTTCAGAACCCAATTTACTGTGGCCCCTTAAATTACCCACCTTTGATGAGGTCTTAATGCCCACTGCCCCACAACGCCCCCTCCCAGGTGAAAGTAGCTAAAAATGGTCATTAGCCTGTGCCCCTAAAGGCAGTTAGGGTCATCTAATCAGATGGGGGATTGAGAAGGTAAAAAGAAATAGGCAGACAAGGGCCAGAGGGCCAAGGTAGAAAGACTTAATTTCCTAAAAGGCAACCAATGCTAACTAAATTCCAAAACTTCTGAAAGGACCAGGCCTCCTGGATATTGAGTGCCAACAAAATCAAAAGCCACCTGAAAATGACCAAATGTTTACAAAACTCCAGTTGTTCCTGCTGATAAGCAATCTCAGAAGATCCCAGGAAATGGCATCTGGGACACCAACCAAAAAGGACACAAAGAAGGATACTCAACATTCTAGGAAACTGCCTCTGGGACCCCAGCTGGAAAGGGAAACTCAAAGAAACACATAAACCCCTAGAAAAGCCACCCTAAACAGTTAAACACTTGGGAAACCCTCCTTCTGGGGGATTTTTTTCTCTCTTTCCCTCTCACAGTTCATGTTTTCTTTAAGAGAAAGTCATGTGTAAATAACGGCACTTGGCCCAGACAACTCTCTGAGGTAGTGACCAGAAGACACCTGATAGACATTAAGTTCAGCCCCTAGGGCTGTCCTAAAACTCTCTTTGGTAGGTAGTATGGACTTTAGGAAAAAATACTTCATAACTGACAGCATGAGGTTTGGGCAACTCCTGAGTAGTTTCCAGAAAGCAGTTACTGAATACCAGGGTTCCCATTGCCCAAAAGGGCAATCTGCCCCTTTTCCCCTTCCATTCCCATTTCAATAAACACCCTGATCACCTTTCTGATGTCTGCAAGTGTAATTCTTTGTACATTATAGACAAAAAAAAATCCTGTAAGAAAAAATGTTTCAACAATGGTAGCCTGCATGACTGCAGGTATTTGCTTGGAAATGAACAAACTCTTGGGGTCTGTGAGTGTGTAAAACATCCAGGCAGAAGTGGGGGCAAGGGCTACAGATGGGCACAGCAGAAATGTGAACTAGCAGACAGTTCCTAAGGATGTTTGGGCAGGTGAGACCTAGGGTTGGTAGTTCACCCTGGACTGCAAGCAGTTGTGGCTGTGGGGTGATATAACTCAGCCAGCTGTGCTGCAGGCTTTGAAAGATGTAAATTTGTTCCCAGTGGTGTTTGAGTGCCACAAGTCCAAGGCTGGTGGCCAGCAATGTCTCACATGCTCACAGCCACCCAGAGTAGCAGCAGTGTCCCTGAGGCTAAATAACTCGGCCACTCAAGCCCCAGGTTCAGAACAGTACATTCTCTCCATCTTGGAGTGTGGGCTCTGAAAGCAATGATACCAGAGGCTAGGGCCCAGCAGGGTTGCATGTGATTGCAGCTGGTGCAGCAACAGAAGTGTCTCTTGGGCAATTTGACTCAGACAGCCACGTTGCAGGCTGGGAATGCAACACACTCTCAACCAGCAGATTATGGTCCTGGTAAGCACGCAGGGCTGTAACTCACTGGGCTCCAGGTGATCCCAAGTAACAGATCAGTGGTGGTGTCACTGGGCTATCAAAGCCCACCCAGCCTGACCACAAACACTGAACATCATAATCTTTGCCTCTGCTGATCTTGGGCCCAGTGTTCACAGATGCCAGATGACAGTGTCCCACATACTTTCACCTGTTCACAAAAAGCAGATCTGTAATTGTGTTCTTGGGACATTAAATCATAGCTAGCAGGCAGAAGGGTCTGAATGGAACATTATAGTTTCTGGCCCTGCTGAGGTTGGGCTCGGAGAACATGGAGGCCTGTAGTCAAACACAGACTCTTAATTGCCTGTACTAATAACTATATCCTTTTAAAGAGGCTCTGGGCTACTAACTCAAAAGTCTGATTACATGAAATAGATTTGTCGAGGCAAATATATACCCCAGAATAGGATTTACTATAAAAGGATAACAAATAGACATAGGACTCCAAAATAAAGAAGAAGACAATGCTGAAACAAAAGAGGTACAAACCTGAGAATTCTGAAAACGTGAGAATAAATGCCAATGAGGAAAAAATAAACATCCACAACTAAGCAGCAAGAGAGATCACAGATACTGAGCTGCATAAAATGCCAGAAGAAATCAGAATTTTGATTTTCACTAGGATCAAAAGCCTTAGAAATGAAACCATAGAAAATGGAAAGAATATGACAGAACATATGAATAGAGAAATTGAGGCCCTAAGTAAGAACCAAAAAGAGGCTTGGAGAAATGAAGAAGACAATAAATGAATTAAAGATCTTAAAAGAAACCACTTCTGGCAGACTAGACAATATGAACAATAGAGTCTCACTCTTGGAAGACAACTCATTCAAAACTGACCACACAATGAACAATATAGAGAAGACAATACAGCAACACGAGTAGCATATTCAAGAAATATATATAATATGAAATGCCCTGATCCACAGAAATTAGGCATTGAAGTTCTAGAAGCACAAACCAAAGACATTAAAAATCTTTTCAGAGAAATAATATCAGTAAATTTCCCAAAAGTTGAAAATGAGTTGGACATACACGTACAGGAAACATTCAAAACCCCAAGTTCAAAGAACTTCTCCATGCCACAAATAATCAAAATGAATAATATAGAGGCCAAGGAAATAATCTTAAATGCATCGAGAGCAAAAGGACAGGTGTCATTCAGGGGCAAAACAATAAGAATCACTCTGGATTTTTCAACCCAAATCATGAAAGCCAAGAGGGACTGGAATAATGTACTACAGATTCTAAAAGAAAAGGACTTCAAAGCGAGACTGCTATATCCCGCCAAGATATCTTTCAAAAATGACTGAGAAATAAAATCCTTCCAAGATAAACAGAAACTAAAATAATTCTTGACTACCAACCCTCTACTTGAGAAAATAATTAAAGGAATAAAAAACAAAGAAGAAAAAAGAAATAAATACCAGAACCAGATAAGGGGTGAATTCTACCAGATGGGCAACTAAGTGAAGGAGAAATAACACTATATTAAACAGAAAATATAACTAAAAATGAAATGTAACATAAATCATCTCTCAATTATAACATTGAATGTCAAAGGTCTAAACTCCCCAATTAAAAGGCAAAGACTGTCAATGTGGATTAAAGAACATAATCCAACTATATGCTGCTTGCAAGAAACTCACCTTACAGTAAAGATATTCATAGGCTAAAGGTGAAAGGATAGCAAAAGATATTCCATGCAAATGGAGACCAAAAATAAGCAGGAATAGCAACTCTCATATCTGACAAAGCGGACTTTACCCCAAAACTTATCAGAAGAGACAAAGAGGGTCACTTCTTACTAATAAAAGGAATAATCCAACAAGAAGATATAATGAGAGTAAATATTTATGCCCCAAATTTGGGTGCACCCACTTTTATAAAACAAAATCTTTAGGAGAGTTGGTCTCAGATAGATCACAATACAATAATATTTGCAGACTTCAACACACCTCTCGCAACACTAGATCAATCTTCCAGACAACAGATGAATAAAGACTCTCCAGACCTAAAAAACACTATAAACCAAGTGGACCTAATAGAAATATACAGAATATTCCAACAAACAACAGCTGACAACATGTTCTTCTCGGCTGCTCATGGAAACTTTTCCAAAATAGACCATACTGTGTGCCACAAAGCAAGTACCAGCAAATTTAAAAAATGCAATATAATTCGTTGCCTCTTTTCAGCTCATAATGGAGATTCCTCAGGAAACTTGGAATAGATACACCATATGATTCAGCTATACCACTCTTGGGTAAATTTCCAAAGGGACTGAAATCAGAATATTATAGTAATCCATGCGTATCCATGTTTATAGCAGTATAATTCTCAATAGCCAGTTTATGGAAACTATCAAGATGTCCATCACCAGATGAGTGGATTAATAAATTATGGGATATACACACAATATAATTATAGTCAATAATAAAGAAGAACAAATTTATGTCATTTGCAAAAAATGGATGGACCTGGAGAATATTATGTCAAGTGAGATTATACAGTCACAGAAAGGGAAGGGTCTTATGTTTTTCATTATGTTTCTCTCATATGTGGAAACTAGGGAGTAATTTGGACTTAAGAGGGATTTTAGATAATGGAGGAGAAACTTCAGTGGAGTGAGGGAGGTCATTTTGGGGAGGGAGGATGGGGAGGGAGAGTTAATGAAGGAAACACTTTTACTAATATTATGTACATATGTGAGACTATTAATGCCAGTCTCAATATCTTGTATGGGGAAGGGCGGGCAGGAGTGGAGAAGAGACCAGGGACAAACTCACCAAGTTCTATGTGCATGTATGTCACAGTCACTATATACTACATTATGATGTGATACTATAATACACCAATAAAATATAAAAAATAAATAAATAATAATAAATAAATGGATAAGAGATTATCATATAGGAAATGTATTTATTTGTATAAAGCATGAAAATTCTTTAATAAAATTCTGGGGACTGCATAAAATAACTACTTGAATTCATATATACCACATTTTTGTTATCCATTCATCAGTTAACAGATTCAGTACCACTCACACTCATTCTCTGGATGTAAGTGTAACCAATAGAAACATTGCTTTATCACCAAATATTATTGGATATCCTTTTGGTTTTAGAATTATTACACATCAAATAATACTTGTTAAATAAATTTTAGCAACTTTTTCATGAGATATTTCTAAAATCAAGGCAATTGATTAAACATGGAGATTAAGTGGAAAGAATTTTTATTCCTAAAGATAGACTCCTGTTTTATTTTTACCACTTTTCATCTCTTAGATGATCCAGTTGTTGTTAACATTGCAACATCTTAAATACGAAAAAGATTAGAGAAAACCTAGACTTTGGTGCTCTAGATATGACCTTGTGTGCTAAATCAAACCTATTAGGAACTATAAGCCAATTGGTTTGGAAAAGAGAACTTCAGATTTCCCTGGATGGTCTCATTAAGTACCCAAGAACTTTTCACCTGTGAACACGATGCCCACCCAACCCTACATCTTCCTGCTTTCTCACTTGAATCGGTAAGCTTGCCTCATTTACATCTTTAGCATTTGGGAGTTTGGCTACAATAACCTCTCAGTTCATCCACTGATGTACTTTGTACAGAAATGCCTGCCTTCCTAACAGCATTTTAGGATTCACTACTGAAAACATTCTTGACCATTGCGTGGCTCCCTCACCGAACACTACCAATGATTACATGGCCATTTCCTGGTTCCCTGCTGCAAAAATTTGTGTGAAGAGCACATTTAGAGACCATTAGTATCTAGCTAATCTTGCCACTTAAATAATTTTTAGTTAGCTTGTAATTACTATCCTCAGAAGATAACAGCATTGGCTGAAACATCTTTTCTAAATGGCCTGTTTATCTAATTGATATTGCTGGCCATTATTTATGAAATGTTTTATGTGCCCATGCACTTGTTGGTGATGTTGGAATGGCAAAACCATTTCACCAATAGGCACTCATGTATGCGCTTTACAGATTTTGGAGAAGAAAGTGTTCTTCATGTGTTGTCCTTAGAAGAGAGTTTTCTGCCCCCTCCCCCCATGCTTTCTTTGGCAGTCAAGAACATCATCTAAATATTATGATCATTCAAAGCCTGCAATTCCCACTAAGTCGAGAGGAATGATAGAAACCATGACTGCCTTTGAAAAATACATCCTGATGAGACTCTGGAAGACTTAGAGGATCCCCATATGAATCCGGAAAAAAAAATCTGCCAGCTAGATTTTATATAATTTTAAGAAAAAAAGCCAATTTTAAGTGTAATTTCTAGATTAAAGGTTAGATTTTTTTGATAAGTTAGTATCTTTTTTTTACTTTTACTACTTGAGAAAAACAATGGCAAAACTTCTTTGTTATACTTTTTAATAGATATGCAAGAAAATAATCATTGACCATGATTTATTTCTTTATCAAGGCTACCAATTTGTGTTTGTTTTCTGAAGAAGTTTAAAGAATTAGGCAGCTGATAAGTGACCTTAGAATGGTAATCTCATTACTCTAAACTGTCCACATCTGTTTCATCTCCTGAATAATAAGAATTATTTGTTGACAGCCCAGCAGTGTTATGAAAGTTTCTCAGCATTATGCAGAAAGAAGGAATGCTCTGCTACTGCTTTCCCCAGGACTAAGCAATGTAATCATACCCTTCTTTGGTTTTCTAATCCATCAAGAGTCACTAAAAGAGAACACCTTTGGTAAATCCTGAAAATACATTCTTAACAGAGTAAGGCTGATTCTGCTTTTTGCTATAACTAAATGAAATCATTTATGTAAAGTACTTTACTCTGTTTCATAGAGCTGAAATATTACATATTTTTAGCCTAATGGAGTTAAGGCATTTATATTATCATGAGTACAGTGTTTGTGTTAACAATGATATATTTTTTTAATTACCTAGACAACACCTGGGTTGATACACACTTTCTTGTCTTTACCAGATAGTCATGTGTTTTAAAATATTATCTCACTTGGAATACTTCCCTCTGCTAACCACTAGCACTATGCCCAGTTGCTGCGTATATGCAAGGGGATATTTAACATGTGAAAAGGTTCCTATGTCTAGTATTTCAACCACACAATTTAAGTGAACACAGTAGAAGTAGGTCAGTCATTAGCAGGAGTGGGAGAACACTACATGCTCAGTTGGTGGAAAAGAGTAACTATCTTGTCACCCCTGAGTACATGATTTTTGTTTCAAGCCCTGGTTTCAGTACAAGTTTAGAAAATACAATTGCAACTACTCTGCAATATTATCATGAGGCTTAAAGTGATCATGTGTACAAAGCACTTAGCTCCTAGAAAAAGTCAAGTGATGGAAGGGTTCCTGTTACTAAAACTCCAATCTTTTAGTGTGCATAAACGTGGCTGGTTGATGATTGAAGACTTAAGCACGGTTTTCTCAAGGCATTCCTTACCCCCTTCCTCTCTCCTGATTCCCACTCACTGAAACCTCAGTATGGCATGAGACTCAGGCTTTATGCCTTAGATACTGGGAAATTCAACAACTCCACTTCAGAAAACAATGAGCGGAAAGAGAAATTATAGTTTACTTTTATGTCCAGTACGCTCTACCTTGATTTACATAGTTGTCATGTTCATCATCATAACTTTCCAAGTAATCACATTGATTCTGCCTAGAAGGTTCTTGTCCAATGAATTAGTTTGCTCTCCTCCATAGACTACTCCATGGACAACTTACTACATATTACTTCACCAGGAATTCGTTTATGGGAATTGCATATAGCCACATTTATTTGCTAGGATAAGAGTTCAGCTTTCAAAATGATTAGTCCAAAGCAATTTCAACCTGCAAAAACAAAAAAGTAAGGTTAGAAAGCAAGAACATTTATGAACATAGTTTTGATCACATGCTATGCTATGTAAGGCTTTTAATTATAATTTATTTTGATTCTTATCTCCATTTGATGAGTACTGCACATTTTTTAAACAACTCCATAATATATAAAGTAGAATAAAGTTGGTGAGAGTTCTGTATCTGACCTCTGCTGTGTCTCTGAGATATTAGTCCACATTTCTCACTTAATTATTCAACAAAAAAGTATTGAACAAATTCATAGACAGGAACTGCTATAAAGTTTGGAAGACAAAGATAATGATAAATAAGGCATGGGTTTATTCTTTCATATTTTACATTCCTAAAATTAGTTATGGATTTTAAAGTCTGAAAATTTCTTTCTCCATCCTGCTTACCCTAAAATTAATTTCTAAATATATTTCAAATATTGAATGTTTTACAAGTAAAAATAATAAAATCCCTGGGAGCATAGACTATCAAGGTTGAAATAACTTTACATTTCTCTTACCAAATCCCATATCTTGTCCTTGTCTGTAATTATACTCTATAAAGGAAGCAATGGAAATCTAGAAAAAAAGTGAGGTTTTCTGAGAATTAAAAAGGATGAATAGGAAAAAGAGAATACTGTGGAATTCAGACTATAAAGGTTGGTTACCTAGAAAGGATTTATAAAAAATGCAATTATTATATTTTATATCTTGTTCTTAGGCTATGTTCAAAAATAAAGCATTCATTTCACATAAAGGCTCTGTAATGCTAAGGAAAAAGACAAGACATAGAGCCACATATGGCAAAACATAAATCTCAGCTGGGTTTCTTATTAATTCTATGTTTGGAGAAGTTTCAAAACCCTTAGTGTCAGTTTCTGCATCTTGTCATTAAGCCCAATAATACTAATTTTGTGTGTTTCTATGTATTTGCACATTTACATACAGGCATCAGATTTTCTGAGTTATAAAGGGAAAGATTAGTTGATATAATTATTAAGTATGTAAATAATATTAAGATCCACAAACTAGGAATCCTTTTATAAATAATCCACTGATACAGGCACACATTCAGAGCATCAAACCCTGCACAGTGCTGTGCACTGCTTCCCTAGAAACGGGATTGCTGGCAAGACTGAAGGAATTGTAGCTGAGGTAGGCTAATTGTATTTCCACATGGTTCCTCAAATATTATTTCCTCTATGATTGTCACAATAAAAAATCCCTCTCTCGAGGAATCATCACAAACTTGGTTATCCTCTAGTTTATCACAGTGCCAATGATCACTTATTTATTTAGTGATTCAAGTTTTTTTAGCTTGATCCCTACTGTGTGGACAAAGTACTGGAGATAGAATGTTAAAAACAAACAAAAAGCCGCATGTGGTGGCGCACCCTTGTAATCCCAGTACTTTGGGAGGCGGAGACCGGAGGATCCGGGTTCGTGGCCAGCCTCACCTCTCTCTCTCCCTGTCTCTCTCTCTCTCTCTCTCTCTCTACTTAGTGAGGCCCTCTGCAACTTCGTGAGACCCAGTTTCAAAATTAAGTATAAAAAATAGGACCGGGGGTGCAGCACAGAGGTAGAACACCTCTGGGTTCAATCCCCGGTATTGCAAAAAAAAAAAAAAAAAGCCCACTACCACCACCAACAACAAACCCAAACAAGCTTTCTGTCTTTACTATATCCTTTAATGCCATATTTTAAAAAGCTTTAAATGTTTTCCAACAACCTATTTCACTGAATCCTGATAATAACTGTGAGGTAGGAGTTGTAAATATTGAGGCAATTGCATGAATGGGAACACTAATGATCTGAAAGACTAAAAGAGTTTCTTATCTAGTCTCAAGTTTCCTATTACTATACCAATATAGAACACACCCTAACAGAAGATTTTTGTTTTCAACTACCAGTACAATGCACCCAAGTTATGGATTCCTTGGACAAAGTCATTCAGCCAGTGTGGCTCCTCATTGTTTATAGGGCTCACATCAAAATGTGCATCATCCATTATATTCATTACCAAATCCTATGTAATTTTTTATATTTGGCATTTCCAATAGCCTGTATCAGGCCTCCTCTTCCATCAGTGCATATAATTGAGAACTGACTTGCAGTTAGAAGAAGCTTATATTGAACAATTTCCTTAATACAAAAGAGTTTTCTTCCACTCTTATAATTTTCTGCCTATTGCTTGAGCTACAGAATAATAAATGTTTGATTACTTGTTCTTTTATAGCTGCAAGTATTGTCTGTTTCTAGAAAACAGGGCTATTTGTATATTACATTTTACAAAAGATTAGATCTATCACCTCATTACCTGGGGAGTATGCCTCCATACATAATGTTTATCCCACAATCTTTCTTCCACCCTACCTACTTCAATTATCTTTCTCCCTTTCTTATTGCTTGGCATGTATTGCCTGAACTACTAAACCATGAAATGTTCTTTTTCCTATAACTCAGTCTCTGACATTTCCAAATCTTCCTTGAGAGAGATATCAGAAAGAAGCACTTCATTTCTTTAGAGAATTAATAAGATGTATGGTCTTAATTGCAACCTTTTTGCTAATTAAAATGCAATAAGAATGCATGTAGTAGATGTAATGCCTGAATTTACTGGGGGAAATATTCATGACTTTTACATTTTATGCTTTTAAAATTATACTACTATTTGTTTATTCAAATATATACAAACATATTGAATCATGTTGCATAAAACAATGAAAGTGGAAAAAACATTTTTTTTTGTTTATTGCTGTTTAGGGGCACTCTTCCATAGTGATTTTAATTTGTGATTATAATTCATTAAGAGCAAGAAAGAAATTTCTGATCCTTACTAAATTTGTTTTTGCTTTGTTTCACTTGGATAATGGGAACTGCAGCCTCAAAGTACCAGCTCACAACTCCTGAATAATAAAACTAAATAAAGCCAAATGTCCTCTGAAAATATGTATAGTTATTTTTACATAGCAACTTTAACCTGGTCCATAAAGAAATACCAGTGTGAATATTAAAAAACAATTAGGACAAAAAAAGGCATGAATTACACATACATGTTAATTAATTCTGATTGTTTTCTTGGTATCATAAAGTTCCATTAATGTAAACATGTATCTTATGGGGACTCTGTAAAATATAAACATTATTTTGGCTAATATTGATAATTATTTTATGAACTTTCTTCCAACATGTGTTTGAATGGTCATAGATGGATATTAATTCCATGAAACAGAAGTACACCTTGCATAAAGAGATAATTGCTCTCTCTACCCTTCCCATGCTATCAAATTACTGATATTTCACTATCTCCCTCTCACAAATACTTTTTTGGTTTTTTTTTTTGTAGTACTGGGGATTGAACCCAGGGGCATTCTACCTCCACGCTATACCCCTGGCCCTATTTTTTATACTTTATTTTGAAACTGGGCCTCATGAAGTTGCGGAGAGCCTCACTAAGGAGAGAGAGAAAGAGAGAGAGAGAGCTGAGGCTGGCTGTGAACCCGGATCCTCCGGTCTCCACCTCCCAAAGTACTGGGATTACAAGCGTGCGCCACCACGCCCGGCTCACAAATACTTCTTAGTTGGTTCAATGTTTTATTTCCCCATGACATTTGTATAATTATAAGCAATTTTTCAAGAGTACCAATGTAAATATTTAAATTGGCAACAAAAGGGCTTATGCTTACATGCAAAGTTGAATGGCCTATCTGCAAATAGGAATGCCTTTTCTCAAGGACAGCTGTTAGTTCCACACACATTCTTTCACGAATGACCAGTGTAATCCATAGAAGCTTTTATTGAGACATCTTAATGATTTGTTTGGATCACAAGCTTTGGAACCTAGATCAGATAAGTTTGAGTAGGAGCAAAAGACAAAAAAAAGGGGGGGAATGGGAAGAACCCATAGAAGAGTATTTCTTTGTGAATAAGTAAATCAGTAGTTGGGAATTTAATATACTAACTCACATTTTCTGAAGACTGGCTTTGTATGAATAGATACTGAAAAGAAAATAATGCTATTCTTTCATTAATTTATTATTCCCTTTAATTTTGCTGAGCTCTATTGAATGCCCAACTTACTATTTTAAAATTGGATCAGAAGTTTAAAGAGATAAGATAATGCATTTGTTTCCAAAAATCTCACTAGCAAACACACACACACATACACACACACCCCTATACACACACATTTTATATGAAGAGTGATAGCAAGAAACTAAATTCATAAAAAGGAGGTATTTTATTTAAAAATTTTGGATGGGGAGAAAAATAACATGTTCTTCAAATAATGAGGATAAAAGCAGTATTCTGGAGAGAAGTAAGTTATATTTAATTCCAGATGTGAACTTTGTGTTTCATTTAAAACATGTTTTTGTATTGTTTCTTGAAATGCATAGAAGAAAGTAAAAACACTCCTTTTTTCTTTACTTCAGTATAGGAATTACAAAGGAAATTCTACAAAGCCAGCTTTTAAAACTGTTCTTAACTTCCAGTTTCAGCCCTGACCTGTAAAGTGCTTGAAAGTCAGAATTTTTATTCTTACAACAAAAAAATGGTGTGCAAACAGAAAACCAGTAACTTCTCTGAGACCCATGAGAAAACCGAGGAAAGAGTGAACCATGGCCCTGTTCTGGGAAGCACAGACTCATGCAGAGTCACAGCCCAGACATGCTCACCTGCCGGGGGAATTCACTGGAGCAACAAACTGGTGGAAACACTTAAATGCTATTTTTTATGAATTGGTGGAGGCTGTGTGCTGGCTAAGTTCTCCATGAAAGTTAGAAATTCCTAGAGACATCGACCATAAAAGGGTCCTCACAGTCCTTACCACCAGGAGACTTACCAAGTCTCTATTGTGAAGAACCTACTCTACCAGAGGAGTGTTAAGGTGTCCTCTCCAATGCTCATGTGTTGAAGCCTGCTCTCCAATGCAGCAAGGCTCAGGGGTGGGGCATGGCTGGGGAGGTGGGCCACTGTGGGTGTGGCCTTGGAACCATAACTGTCACTGGCCACTTGCTGTCTCTCTGCTTCCTGGCTGCCATGAGGCTAAAGTTTTTCTTTCTCTGCCATGCCCTAAGGCCCTTGGAGGTGTTTCTGCCCTGGACCTTGTTGATCATAGACTGAAACTTTTGAAACCTTGGAACCTATGAACCAAATAAACCTTTCTTCCTCTAAGTTGTGCTTGTCAGATGTTTTGGTCACAGTGATGTAAAAGCTGACTAAAACAAGGAAACATTGCTGGAGCCTTCTTTTTTCAGCTGGAGAAAAAGATTTGTCTCTCTCCAGCTTCCTCTGGCTTTCCTGTCTCACCTAAGGTGGTAGGGGGGAAGCTCAGGACTTTACAAATATTATGATGGGAAGCTACAGTCAGGGAATGGATTAGGGGCAGAGGCATAAGAAGGTCTATCACTGCAGAAACACTTGTGAGTGGCAGAACCCTGAGACAGCCTCATCAAACACTGAGATTCAGTTGGAAGTTTATAGAACCTTTCCTATCCTAGACTTCTTGCCAAGAGGCCAAGGGCCCCAATCTAATAAGAGTGGATTACACTTGAAAGAGCTGTAAACAAGAATTCTACCTGAGGAGGAGTGCTTAGGGTAGCTCAAAATCAAGAAAGGAGGGAAGAATGATGCTAGAGGGATTTGAAGACTAACTACAATAATCATTAGATACAATAACAAACTGTAAACAGCTTTGTTCAATTCCTAGTCAGGTTAACCTGCATCCCCATACTGAAGCCCTATTCAACTGAGTTCTTATTTTTTGATACAAGGTGCTTGACTTTAGATAAAAAATAAAATTCATTCAAAAGACAAAAGAATATACATTATAAGAAGAAAACCAATCAACGGAACCACATTCAGACATGCAGGAATTATCAGAGGGAAGATTTTAAATAACAAATGATAGATTAAAGGCTGTGCAAGAACAGATAGCTTATAGAAGCAGAGAGATAGAAGTTCTAAGATAGAGTGGAAAATATATGAAAATGAAAGAAAGAAAGAAAGAGAAAGAAAGAAAAAGCTACAGAAACTCATGGTTTTCTTCATTGGGTTGTCTGACAGAGTTCGAGAAATGACACTCACAAATATCAGAAAGGCGAGCAGGGAGTTTATTCTAAAGAGAGGGGGAAGGTAAAAGAGGCAGATCACTCTTGTGGGCAATGGGGACTTTGGTGTCCAGCATCTGCCTTCTGTTCATTACCCAGGGAAAGTCGAAGCCAAGCACCATCAACTGTACACTGCCTTCTCAAAAAGTCCATGTGACCTACTGAAGAGAGTTTTGTATTACCCTCTAGGGGCCTAAGCCAGGTTTAGTGCCCAGTGCATGCCTTCTGGTTGCTACCTGGGAATGACCCAGGCTAAGCATTGTCAGTTGCACAACACCTTCTCCCAAAGTCTGAATGATGAGAGAGAGAGAGAGAGAGAGAGAGAGAGAGAGAGAGAAGCTCCCAAAGGGAGGGTTTTCTGAGTGGATAACCATTTAGGGTGGGTTGTCTAGGGGTTTATATCCTTTGAGTTTCCCTCTCTCAGTCTGGGTCCCAGAGGTTGTTTCTTGGGATTTAGTTCGTGTTCTCTTATTGCCAGGAACAAGTGGAGTCTTGCAAACATCTGTTGACTCTCAGGAGGTTTTAATCTTGTTAGCACTAAGGAGATTTGGGCCAGTTGATACTCAGGAAATTTGGTCCTGTTGACTCTCAGGAAATCTGGTCATGTTGACTCTCAGGAAATCTGGTCTTTCCACCATGACCCACTGACCCTATTTGCCTATTGTCTTTGTACCTCCTCAATACTAGACTCATTCCCACATACAGCATGGCAAGGAGGGATTCAGGAAGCTGGATAGTGGGCAACTCAGACTTCACACAATGAAATGAAAAGAGACAAAAGAAGTACTTTAAAAAAAAAAGATTGCTCAAGAACTGTGGGGGAAGTATCAAAAGGTATGATTTAGGCATAATTGGAACACCAGGAGAGAGAGAGAGGAAATATGGAGCAGAAAAAAATATTTGAGGAGATGATGGCCAAGTTTTTCAAAATTAATGACATGTAACAAGCCACAATTCTAGGATACTCAGAAAACACTGGTGTTTTAACTGTTGTTTCCTGAAAATCGATTTAAAGAATCTGTGGGATTTTTTATTTTTTTAGTGTTTCAGGCTGAAACCTATTCAGCAAATGCTTATCAAGGGCCTTACATTTTCCAGGTACTTAGATGTAGTAGGAAACAGAGATGGGCAATGAGGCATTCCCTGAATTCAAAGTGCTGGTTGTCAGCCCACAGACAAGCAAATAAAGTCTTCAAAGTATTAAATGCATTGTACTAGAGATGTATGGGAGATATAGATTCAAATGTAACTTGAGGATTAATTTTAAGGATATCTCAATTTCACGGTTATCTCCAAAGTTCAGCATGTTCTCCTCCATGAACCCTACCCTAGCAGAGCCACCTGAAGCCAGTGGTTGGAAACCAGGATGCAACCCTCCTCCCCATGATATTTGGCAATGTCTGGAGACATTTTTAACCCTGGTGATTGTGATGGGGCAGGGAGTAACTACTGGTATCTAGCGGTGGAGACTAAGGATCTACAACACATCCTGAAATGCATGAACAGCTTCCTATGTCAAAGAACTATGTGGTTTAAAATGCTAGTGATACTGTGGTCCAGGGATTGTGGATGAGGCTGGTGGGTTGCGAGCAAACCTTCATCATCTGTAGTCTACCCTTGATCCTGACAATCAGAATGTCAACAGACTCTGATTAGCTCCTTAGAGAAGAAGGGAAAGGAAGTGTAGGTTAGCAACTGGGCCTGGAGGGACCTGGCCAGGCTCGTCCAACTACTTAGGACAGATGCTTATGATTTGCCCCCATCCCAAGAAAGCCTGGATCTAAACTTGGTTCCTATTCAGCTTATATTTACATCAATCTCTCTGGTTCTCACCTGTTCCAGTGTACCTGAGCCTCCATTTAATTCCACTACTCCATACCACTCCTTCATTCCTTGTTTAGACTCATATGTTCCAACCCCAATAAAGTTAATTCCAGGAATACACATATTGGTTTGTAAATTATTTTTGATTAGGTAATTAATTTCTAGCTACTTTTTCTAATTCTGATTTGAGTTATTAGTTATTCTTACATATGTATTTAATTTGATAATACATTTCTTTGAATACTTAATGTTCTAGAAATGTAAATTTCTCTTTTGCTTTGGGTTGATGCCAATGTATCAACAAACATTGGAACCCCAAGGCAGATGGAAGTTATGGATTGTTGAATAATCACTATTGCTTGATTTGGATTAACAAACTCTTTCAATTTCTATATTAACTTTCAAAATTTATTAGGCATTTGGATTTTCAAAGAATTGAGAAGGTATATAGCTAGGATATTATGAGGATTTATTACTCTATATTTCATTACATATATGTCTGTAATGAGTGTTTTAATGGGAATGAAAAGGCTTTCAAATTTTAAAACATAGTAATAAAATCACCAAAAAGAGAAATGAACAGAAATTCCAGAATGTATCAAAATGTATTTGAATACCTACATAGAGCAATAGGAATAAATTTCATTCTTAAGAACCAAGGAATTATGTTTGCAGTTTCAACTCATGAGATTAAGCTTTATAAGAATAAATTATACTATATCCAGCAAAGGGGAGAATGTATGGTATGAAAACGAAAAATGAAAGGAAAAGAAGTGGTGAAAAGAGGAAATGGGACAAAGAGAGTGAGGAGGGGAGGAAAGTGCAGGGGCTCCTGAAGGACCCCCAGAAACAAAAACACAAATGCCACTTTCAAATTAGTACAAGTAGGCTTAGTGTATTATCTGAGGCTTACTAGATACATTGAGACATAGTTTGCATTGTTCTTTTTTTAAAAATTAATCGATAAGGCCAAGGAACCAATAATCTAATACTGATTAAGAATTTATGTTATCTATTTTTTCATCTAGGTATAGTACTTCATATCTTTAATGAGGTTGATGGCCTTGGGTCATTTGTGTTCAGATTTCAATGACAGATATGCTATGGGATAAAACGTATTTCAGATCAGTGACACATTCTTCACTGTCTGGGACATCATTTGGGTCTTTTGCTCTCTTTGTTTTCTAGCATATGTACATTTAAAGATAAAGTTTCGAGCTGGGCGTGGTGGCGCACGCTTTTAATCCCAGTACTTGGGAGGCTGAGACAGGAGGATTCGGGTTCATGGCTAGCCTCAGCTACGTAGTGAGGCCCTTCACAACTTAATGAGACCCTGTTTCAAAATAAAGAAGAAAAAATAGGGCTGGGGGTGTAGCTCTGAGGTAGAATGCCCCTGGGTTCAATCCCCAGTACCAGCAAAAAAAAAAAAAAAAAAGATAAAGTTTCATATTGATATATAAAATGTGAATGTTTTGCATATTTGTACTACAATTCTCCTTGTAAACCTTTATATTGTCATAGAAAAAGTATGGAAATCTATAAAGCCATAATCACCATAGAAATTGCTTTGTAGTTACTAAACTGGATGTAATTCTTAGAAACAACTGTCCTGAAAAGTTATGTTCTATAGCCAGTCTTTTCAATGGTAAAGCATTTTTCTAAAAAAAAAATTAACTCAATTTATTTTTCAATGGAGGTGGAACATTATTTTAAGATAATGGTTTATCCAATAATCATCTAATAATAAATAAGCATGCTTACAATCAAACAAAACTAATATTCTTCCTTGTCTTTCCTTTGCTAGATTTTTAGAGTAAGCAATATCTCGGGGCAACCTTTCCCAGATGAGATTTGTGGATGCTGTTGTTGCTGTTATTTTTAGTAAGTCTAACAGGTTTTAATTAAATATTTATTATGTGGTTATTTAATTAATGTCCAAATGCCCATGACAGACAATTCTTTCAGAAGACAAAGTCTGTATTTTATGTCCAGTGCTTGACATGTGATAGGGCACTGGTATCCTTGTGGATGAAATAGATCTAGTCCCAGCTTTGAGAAAGTATACAGCTGGTGCGATATCACAGAGCTCTCTCTCCTGGCCACAATGACGCAAATGTTAAATGATTTTGTCCTGATATGGCTTCAAATGCATCGCTTTCTCTATTACTCTAAGATGCCACGATTTAGGAAAGACAGGTTAATCATCCATCTCCTCAGTCTCTCTCTTGCTGCTAATGAGGAAGCATTACATGTAAATATGAAGCGATGTGTTTACAGCCAAACCTCCCTTGATTAAAACTAATAAAGAAAGAAGGCTGGCGAGGAGGTAGGATTCACACCAGCTTTTGTATCCCTTTTCTAAATGTATCTCCCCAGTGTTCAGCAGGCTTTATCTTGCTAAATGTTAGAAGATTATGCTAATTAATAAACAAGTGAAGACAGCAGAAGGGATGAACCGAACATTAATTCATCCTGCTTGCAGCTTTAAATAAAATCTTCTCAGACCATGAGGGGAAAAATAACTTGGACAGCCTTTTAATAACAGCTACTAATGAATATTCTTTTTATGAATTATTTTTACCCAACCACATCAGAAGAAATATTTAAAATTCAGTGCTTTAAAAAAAAGGAAAGAAAAATCCACACAAATTTCTCTGCCCAGATCTGCAGAAGAAGAACATTTTATGTTGTATTTTATTTCATCTTGTTTTAAGCTCGGTGGGTTAGAATTTGTTAGCTCATTGGATTGTAAAAAATACCTCTGTAGAAAACTATTATTGAAGTGCTTTGTCACTGAAGCAGAGAGGCTGACATGCTGTAGGATTATCCTACTAGTGATTTCATATGCAGGGCCCTGTCTATTTGTTCTGATGACAAGCCACAGGCTCGAAACTTTTAAAAGAATTGAGTTATGTTTAGCAACATCTCTGCATTTCCTAAAGAGAAGTGAAATATTTTAGAGAAGGCCCACAGTTTTAGGAAGCAGCTAAGAACTATCATTAGAAGTCACCCTATTTTCACATTATGGGATGCCCAGTTTATATGATTCACTGCCTAACTAAGGTTAAATTTGTAGACATCTTGTGGGTTTGATACAATCTCTAAGATCTGTCGTGTTCACTGTGCCTGAGAAAGAAGTGCTTTTTCTTCCTCCTAGAAATCTGGATGGAACACAGACTCTGGCATAGTTAGTTGATTGCTATCTGTGCCACCTAGGAGATTAAACAAAAGTAAGACAGATCCAGGATAGCTTTTTGATAGGGCAGAGATGATGACAAGAAGGAAGAAGGTGGTTATGGAGACGTGAACAAGAAACCACAGAGGAATAAGCAGAGTGATGGAGTTAGGGAATGGTCCTAGAGGGAGGGAGGGAGAAAGAGAGAGAGAGAGAGAGAGAGAGAGAGAGAGAGAGAGAGAGAGGGAGATGAGATTCATTATGGCTTGAAAGGGAGAAGGTTGAATGGAGACCTAATCTTCAAGAAAAAGAAATACTGCTTATGGAACAATGAAGAATGGCTTTGTCTTTTAACTGAGGGGATGTTAGAATTTTAGCAAGCAGAACTTGGGTTAAGCCTCAAAAAGAAATTTGTGTTGCCTATTAGAAAATAAGGAATCCAGGTTTCCAAGTAAAACTGCAGATTTTCCTTGTATAAAAGTTTCTGTTCTACTCAACTCTGTGAATTGACCAACCCTGTCTGCTCCATTCAAAATTACAAATTTGTTTTCAAATTCCTTTCTAGTTCTTAAATCTGTATCATAAAGTTCAAGAGGAGACTTACATGGAGTTAAGCCTAGAGGCCACAATTTTTCTGTTTCCATACAATTTCCTATATTGTGAATTTGTGGAGTTAGAAAATTCCAATGAGGAATTATGACACTGAAATCACTCCATAGATGATACACAGAGTGAATAAAATACTATACTATATAAATTATATTATACTCATATTTTAGTATTAATTTTAAATGACTTCAATTAAAATAAATATCTACTAATAGAGAGTTCATTCTGAATTCAACTCCGTTTGGGATTTTGGTGTATTAATTCTGTACTAAAGACATCATAACCTAGCAGAAGAAATAGGTATTTATGCAACAACTATATATGATGTGATGGATAGTACCACATATACAGGAACATTTTAAAGCCAGACAGAATAGAGTTCTCTTTTCTGATTATGCTAGGGGCAGGAGATGTTTATGGGAGAAATTAAGAGGGGAAGTAACATTGGGCTAAATAGTGGAGAAAAATCAGTCTTTTACTAACTTGAAAAGAATGAAAAGGCTTTTCCAAGCCCAATAAATACTATTTGGGAAAGAGTGGAGGCTATGACTTTGTGGAAGGGAGAAGGAGGCAGGAACAAGACACCGAGGAAAGAGTGGGGAAAGGTGAGTCAGGATACATTGTCAGAGGCATGAAACTAAGTGGTAAAGCTATTGCATTTTATTCTGCAAGCCAAAAAATTTCTAAAATGCTCACACATGAAAACAATAAGCCTAGAAGAATTTTACAAAGATGATAAGAAATGAGGCAGGGAAGACACAATGAAGGTTATGATAACCGTTGGAAAGATGATGAGGATGATGGACATCCTCCATGAGATATGAGAACCATTCTGTAATGGGCAGCATGAACCTGGTCCAAAGGTGTGGAGGCACCACTGTAGTTCTTGAGCACCATGCTGGCTAGAACCTTCTGGAACCTGGTATTTCCAATTCCTTCTTTGGCTGGAAGAACACCATCCATTTACTAGTGTTTCCTGATTTCTTTTTTCTTTCATGGAACTTTGAGACTGGTTGTTGTAATTTATTCTAATACACAGTTTACCTGTCTGTTTATCTTCTGTGGACTGAATATGCCCTCTCAATCCACATGTTGAAGTCCTAACCCCCAATGTAATTGTATTTGGAGATAGGGATTTTAGAGATAATGTTAAATGAGAAGGTTCCTAATCTGATGGGACTGGTGTCTTTATAAGAAGAGGAGGAGAGATCTCATTTACTCTCCCTCCATATTCATACACAAGAAAAGAACTTGTCAGCACAAAGAGAGAAAGCCATAACTTGTTCTGGAATTTCTTCCAATCACTGACTGACACGTTTCAACTTCTATAAGCCCTCCTGCCTACTTCCACCCTTTGTTCTATAAAATGAGAGCTCATGTGGAGCTTAAGGCTGGAGTTTTTCAGGAGCTATACTAACTCCATGCCTGCTGGTGTAATAAACCTCCTCTTTTCCACCCTATCTGGCGTTAGGATCAATTATTCCAGAGAATTTCTGCAACATCTATCTAATTTATTACACAAAGAAAAATAAGCAATCATTAAATTATAAGTTTTGTTTGTTTCACAAAGTGATAAAAGAAAGATATATCGTGTAAATCAGGGCAGAGATCGTGGTTAGGGCCCAAGTGATAAAACCTCCTCACATGTCAGGCTGCATGGTGCCTCTGAGGACCCCCGCTCACATCTCTCTCTTCAGGGTCTTGCAGTACCTCACTTACACCAGACCAGATATTTCCACACCAACACTTACCTTAAAATTCACCTCCTCCAGTAAATCCTCCCTTAGGATCAAAACACATTTTTCTTTGTTGTCCTAAAAGAGGTACAATTTTGTGTTTTCTGAATGCTGAACTTTATAAAATCCATGGGACTCCTAAACCATTGTAATTTCCTAAATGATGGGAGTGATAGGGGTATCTGACACAGTGCTCTCAAATCCCTTGGAATTTCCTGGTGGAATTTCCTTTAATGAGCTAATCTAAGTGGGACCCTGGATAGCTTCGGAATTAGGGCTGGTTACCAGAGAGGTCAAACCATGATTAGGAGTTTGGAACTTTCAGTCTTAAGCCACCATTCTCCCAAAGGGGGTTGATTATTATGTTGATGATAGATCATGTGTACACCTAACCCTAACCCTAACCCTACATAAAGGTGAGGAGTTATGAGAATCTGACTTCTTAGCTACATTTGACAGAATTATGGTTACTATGGAGATCCTATACTAATAAGTGGTATCTGAAATGAGGAAGTCCTTGAGTAACTGAGTCCTTAAGCCTACAAAGTCTGACACTAACTCAGATAGTGTGAGAATTGAGTTAAATTAGAGGATACAAATGTCCGAAGAGTTAGAAAAAAAATCATACAAATTTTGTTTCAGAAATGTTGGGAAAAAAGAAATAGTTTTCTTTTAGAGATCACTTCAAATTTTTTCCAACCAAATACAGAGTAAAAAAAGTTATAAAAACATGATGAGTTTAATTGCTATTGAAAAAGAATTATTTTCAGAAAACTAAGAAAACTATCTTTATTTTTATCATTGTCTTTATTATCTATCTGACATCTCTACAATACTTTCTTGCTACATATTTTATTTTATATTTTTGTGAACCAAAATTTTTATTTGCTCATTTCTTGCATTTGAAGTACTCTTTGATATCATCCATGGTCTGAGATTTTTAGCCATAGTCCTTAACAACTACACAACTGCAACCAACCATTTTACGGGGTTTTCCCTCTCGGTCAATTTAGCAGAGCCCTACTCACTCCCTTAATTTCTTGTTGTCATCAACCTTAATTAGGTTGATTTGGTGCTCAGCACAAAGGGCCTCCACCAACTTTACATACATAGGATCATCACAGTTGGATGCAAGCACACAAAGATGGACTTGGTGAAAATCAGTCTCAAAGTCCAGATGCTTCTGCAACAAACATCAGCTTAATCTTTCTTTAGTTTAACATAAGGTTTGGTTTGCTAACTGCTAAATGAAGTGAGGCTCCATCTATCCTCCAGACAATTATGAAACTAGCCTCACAACCTACAGGTGTGTCAGACTGTTATGTTTCTCCCATAAAAGGGGAGACAATTCAAGTCATAATTCAAGCTACATATTTTAACAAAAATATGACATATGCTGATGATTTTGTTATTTTCTTTTTAGAATAGTTGATCAAAATTTGTATTTTATTACTGATATTTTAGAAAACTAGCCTAAATTAGGGAAAAAATTAGTAGTAATGGCACATGATACTGAGAATGGAAGACATTAAGATATGCCATGAACTGGAAATGCGTGGAATGGAACTGTTTGATGCTAAGAGTTTCTTTTTTTTATTAGGGCATGAAGCACAAATATATACATACAGAGTAAACATATTCTGCCTGTGAACTTTCAAAGTTTTACAAAGGTTACAAGTTCAAAGCTTTATAAACACTTAGAAGTCATCACTTTTATATGAATTTAGATAAGAAATTCACCCTCCCTGTGTTTTTAGCAGTCTTTGGTTATAAATCTGTCCATCTCTGAATGCACTTAGAAACTCCACTGCCCACTCAGTGTGGGACACATGGAGTCCCACACTGAGTGGAGCCTAGTGGAAGAGGTGGAGGCCTAAGTGGTGGAGCCTAGTGGAAGGTCTTATGTTACCCGGAGTGTGTCCTGAAAGGGATAGGGGATCTCAGTTCCTTTTTCTTTTGTTTGCTTCCCAGCCATGATGTAAATGATTTTGCTCATTTACATGATTTCTACCATTAAGCACTGCCTAAGCACAGGCCCAAAAGTGATGGGGACAATTGATCACAGACCAAGACCTCCAAAACAATGAGTAAAAATAAACCTTTTTCTTTATAAGTTGATTATCACAGGTATTAGGTATAATAGTGGAAATCTAACACAAAGTTCATCCTAAAAATCAATAAATTATATTGAAAATAGAATTTTAATATTTTGTGAAATGATGCCAGGGCATAAAATTTTGAGTAAGAACGGTCTCAAACCGTTTGTAATAGAAATATGAGCCATGATTCAATACAGAGATAATGTTCACTGTGAGTTGAAAGAAAAGGGAATTGAGTACATTGAGTGTAGAGATGGTAAAGTCTTTCAAAGCTAAAAGACATTACTCATTTTCAGACTAAAAATGAAGAGGTCTTGAAAGCATTCTACAGGTTTTAACTTCTGAACAGGTAAATACCAGTCTTGACCATATCCCAGCCCACTGAACCAAAAAAAGTATCTGGAGTCCTTTCTTACTAAAGAGGAAAAGGAGTGGGTGCAGTGGTGTAGCCCTGTAATCCCAGTGCTAGGGAGGCTGAGACAGGAGGATTGAAGATTTGAGGCCAGCATGGGGTAACTTAGCAAGACTGTATTTCAGAATTAAAATAAATAAATTACTAAAAAGGGCTGGAGTATATATCAGAGGTAGAACATCCCTTGGTTCAATCTTCAGTACCAAATAATAAATAAATAAATAATGCAAAATGTCCCTAAGGCCAAAAGGTGTCACAAACACTGTGGGTTGTGCCCAGGCATGGCTGGGCCCTTTCTTGTTCTAATATCACTAGAAGCCAGTGTGAGGGGACTTCAAACATCAGCTATATGAGGCCCTGGTGGTGGCCTTAAGAACAGGGAATTCTTGGTTGGTGATCTTTGGAACTCACAGATAGTTCACTATCATGAGAAGAGCATCATGCACAAGCCAGAAGCCACAGAACGTCCTGCTGGATGCCAAAAGAAACACCAAGCTTTGTAATTTTGGATTCGGCAGCAGGTTCAGAGCTGGGCAAAATCTGCAGAAGATCTGCAGCCCATTTTCCTACTCTGCCTCAGAGCTGTACTGGTGGGAGGACGATGGTGGCCCTACAGTAGATACCTGGAGCCTGGATTTCATTTTTTACTTTATGGCCATGGGCACGGGGTGGGGGTGTAAATCCCATTTAATGGGAATACCTTTTCACAGCTGCAACAGTTGATTCTGCACACAAGGTGTGACATTCCATCTCATGTTTCTGCTGAAGTGGGAAGCATCATCAGCCAGTTACAAACCATAGATTTCATACAGAGGTCTATGGTAGATCAAGTCATGGGGCACCCATGGCTGATCCATTGTGAGAAATATTCATCCAGTAATTCTAGCAAGCTACTTCCCAACCACGTGAAGCCCACAATAATGAGGATGATGGTTGACATAGGCTACAACCTGCAATAAACCTGGGTATCTTTGCTAAACAGAAAATTGGATGAGATAATGGCTACATATCTTATGCTCTCACACCAGGTAACTGGGGGGAGGCTGCACATTTCAAGTTAAGGCCACACATCCAAGGGTTAAGCCTCATGCATTTGCTGTAAATCTTCCCCCAAAGGGAAATGTCATGGAGCCTGCCCTCCTCACCTTTCCCTTCTTGCCCTCCAAGCACCTGCTGCCTGGGCAAGATAAGGAGTCAATGAAGAATGTCAGCAGAAGAACCAGCCTACCTGCCATTCCCCTCCATAGCCTGAAGACAAGGACCACCCATCCAGCATAACCCCCATCATGACCCTGTTGCCCCGTGCTCAGCCCCTGCAGGAGTAACAGTATGGAGAAGAATGAGGGCAGCATGTTCTCCCAGGGTACATCAGAAGAAGAAAACTTCCTCTCCACCAGCCAACCCCAGCATGGGCCTGTAGCCTGTACCCATGTCACCAAGAAGGGCTGAAAGGAAGTAATTAGAAGGAATGCTACCTGCATTCTAAGAGTATGTTACTGCATGCCAGCCCCAAAGACATGCCCTGGATCCAGAAACAAAGGGACTCCAATAAAAGTGGGCAGCTCAGACAAAGACAAAACTAAGTGGAGCAACCCAGCATTGTTTATTTTCCTTTCCTTTCCTTTCCTTTCCTTTCCTTTCCTTTCCTTTCCTTTCTTTTCTTTTCTTTTCTATTTTTCTTTTCTTTTGTTTATTTCACATATTCTTTTATTAATGTCATTTTCAAATGAAAAATCTTATCTGTATATACTTATGGGGTACAATGTGATGTTTACATAGATCTATATACCATGGAATGATTAATACTAACATATCTATCAACTCTATGTGTGTACATCCTGACTTCATGGTGTGGACATCCACCAGGCTGGACCCAAACACCTGCAGGAAAGAGTTGACTAAAATGTCTTGAGGTTTTCTTCATGGATTCCAGTCACAAGGGTATCCAAAGCTACCTGGAGATAGGGGGCCCCTCCAGTCACATGCGGGGAAAACATCACAGACATTCCTGGGATACTTTCCCCTGCCTTGCTCTTATCCATCCATTATCTAATGTCTCTGGGCTAGCAGAGATGGCTCTTAATAAATTTCTTTTTCTCACTAATCTTATAATAAAACTGATGCTCCTGAAAGATGAAAACAATAAAGAAATATATTACATGAAAATATAGTAACTAAAATTAAAATCTCAAAAAATGTTTAATTTCAGATTACACATAGGTGGGAAGATGATCAAGGATAAAGCATGGGAATTCTTGCTGGGAGGCTGGGCACACAAAATGCCTGTTACTGAAGCAGTTCCTTAACCTCTTCAACTCTTTGTTCTATGTGTTTGAAATAAAAACACTACTCAACTTATCAAATTTGTAAGTATGATAGAAGCCTATGAATTTTAGGCACTTATTACATAGGTATCAAATTAAAACAGGAAAAGCATTTTTTTCATTCCATAACCTTTTTTTACTGAATTTCTTGTACCAGGAGAATTGCAAATACTCCTGATACATTTTTTGGGAGATTTTCCCAACAGATTGTGTTTCAGAGCTTGAGGGAAACAATTGGTTGGAAGCCTGGCATACGTTTGTCAGTTTAGATCATCTGTTCATTTACTAACTGGTAATACACACATTTTTTCTACAGCCTTAGAAATTTTTTAGATATTCTATATTTGTGAAAAAACTATCATTTTTCAAATTGATTTTAGATCTTCTGAAACAAGTAAAAAGCTATTTTTAAAATTAGAAACTGTCCATAATCCTATGAAACACCAACAGATCAGGCCAAATATCCCAAGAGGTGATGGGAGTATTTTTCAGTTAATGGCAGGGACCATGAATGATAATGACTTACTATTATTAAGGCTCTTGGTGATGCATGCAAAGGCATTTCATTGTTCCAGGTATAGACAAAGGAAAGAGGAATTGTGATCTGCTAGTAGAGTGCAGAGATAATCCACTCAAATACCAGATCCCATGTAGAAGCTGTGAAATTAGCCATGAGCAGGGATACAGAGAAAAACAGAAGGATAATTGTTGTGATGGTTCATATTGTCAACTTTGCTAGGTGTTATTTATCCTATAGCCAAGATCTGCAGGTCCAAGAATCAAAGCGCTGAAAATGAGAGTCATACTGCTTATTCTTGCTCTTAAGAGTTTATGCTCTTCTGGCTTAGATGTCTTAGTTTCAAATGAAGGAATGTGCCCACCAGGAGACACACAATGGTTTCATTGAATGAGAATTCAGGACTGCCATGATACACTTTAGGCTTTGCATATATGTGACTCTACATGCAAAGAAAGGAGTTACTGTGCTGGCTGGGTGGTGGATCCTGATTACTAAGGGGAAATTAGACTGCTATTCTACAACAGAGATAGGAAGAGTATCTGCAATGCCCAAGGTCCCTAGGGTATCCCTTAATATTAGCAGATTTTGTGATTAAAGTCAATGGAAAATTACAAGAACCTAATTTAGGTAAGACTATTCATAGCCTTGATTCTTGGGGAATGGAAGTTTGGATCACCCCACCAGATGACCAGCTGAGGTACTTGATGAGGGCAATGGGGATACCATATGTGTGGTGGACGATGGTAACTATACATACCAGCTTTACTCACATGAAGTGTTTCAAAAAAAGAGACAATTTTGATGAATATTTATTCTTTATTTTTTATGAATAAGGTGTGTGTGCAAAATCTTTTTTAAAATTTTTTCTTATGCTATTATCACATTATATGCATTAACATTGCATAATAGTATTTAAGTATTGTTAACTTAATATTGTGATATTTAAGTGCAGAATATTAAGGGAAAGAATGAACATTACCAAGCAGTTTTATCCTATTCTGGAGAAAATGTTATACATTTGTGGTAATATATAGGATGATTATATCATGCTAGAAAGAAGTTCAACCTTGTTAATATTTTCATTTGGAAATAAATTATTATTTTTGGAGATTTGTACAAGTGCCAAGTTGACAAAGGATAGACTTTTGATGGTTAATTTTTATATGTCAACTTGGCTAGGCCCTGGTTCCCATATATTTGGTCAAACATCAGTCTAGATGTGCCTGTGAAGGTATCTTTTAGATGAGATTAATGTTTACATGGGTAGACTTCAAGTAAAGTCAGTCACATTCTGTCTCAGTTTGTTTAGGCTGCTATAACAGAAACCATAAATTATGTGGCTTATAAACAATAAATATTATTATTTCTTCAGTTCTGAATCCTAGAAAGTCCAAGAATGAGGGACTATTTCTTGGTTCATAGATGATGACTTCTCTCTGTCTTTTCAGATAGTGGAAGGGGAAAAGTTTCTCTCTTAGGCCTCTTTTATAAGGACTCTAATCCCATTTATAAGAACTCTGGCCTCAGGACATTTCAGAGATACTGAAAAAAAAGAATGATAAAAGATTCAGTGAAAAATCATGTGAGATGTGTTGAAAATATTGATAACTGTAGACTATTAAATGAATTAATTAAATGCCACAACCAAAGTAAAAGGGAAATGATATGGATTTTGTGTGTGTGTGTGCGTGTGTGTGTGTGTGTGTGTGTGTGTGAGAGAGAGAGAGAGAGAGAGAGAGAGAGAAAGAGAGAAATACTAGTGCTTTGAGAAATCCTAGCTAGAAATTTTAGGTTGTAACTGCTTCATAGTTAAAATTATCACTTAGCTGGGCATGGTGGCACACGCTTGTAATCTGAGTACATGGGAGGCTGAAACAGGAGGATTGCAGGTTTGATGCCAGCCTCAGCAACTTAGTGAGACCCTCAGAAACACTGGTTGAAAATAAAAGAATAAAAATGAAAAGAGCTGGAGGTAAAATTTGGAGGTAGAGTGCCCCTGGGATCCCCAGTAACACACACACACACACACAAAAATTGTCATTGAATTTGAAATTCTCTTCCAGTGTTGAGAATATTGTTGCCCTGATTCTATTGTATTTCAGAGTAGAGTAGAACAAAATGGTTTCAGTCTGCCATCACTTGGCAGGTGGCAAAGTAAAATTGCATTATTCCTTTAAAATGGCACTATTTATACATTAAGATTATATAAGTATAGATCTTATGTTCTATTAAGCTTTATTTTTGTGTTATTTTTTACCAATACGAGATAACATATGATTCATTACTACCCTTTTACACACAGATTATCTTAACATTCTCATCTTTTTTTTCAAAAATTATCTTATTGTTCTCTTTTTTCTCCCTATGATGAATTTTGGAATCATTTTCACTGCCTCACAAAACAATCCTGCCTGCTGAGACATTGATTTATATTATCTGAATTGTTGCCATACATTTTGTCTTTGGGGTATGCCTGATAATTTCCATCTTTGGCTCAATTTTAAATGAAGATTTTCTGAATTTTTATTACACTGTTCAGGTTCACTTGCAGTAATCAGTCTTTGTCCTTTAAATGTGCTTTTAAAAAGGTTGCTCATTAGTCTATGAGTTCATAATTGTCACATGTTTGGCCTCTGCCTATATTGCCCTGCAGCTTTCTATCTGCTTCTGTTTTGTTGAAAGGCTCTGTTCTTCGGTTTGGTTATGTTATTCTGTGTTCTGCATTTATATTTTGCATCCTGTCATACATGTTTGCAGCAAGAGTGCTTCAATAATTTGCTCCTTTTGATGAAGTTAACTTCCTAGTTGATGTTTGAACTAAAAAATGGATTCCTTCATTATGTACAACTATACACTTTCTCCTTCGTGCAGAGCATCATTAAACATAGCCTCTAGCTGCAAGAGTTAAGAGGTGTGCTTTCTCGTTTATCATTTGACACCCAACATACCCTTCAGGATCAGATTTATTTCAGATGGCACTGACATTAAAAGGAGGAGTCATAAGGCTGTTGAAAGGGTCACGCTGCTCTGAGCATGGCTTTGGACGATTTCTTGTTTGCCTGTTAGGTGGATATGAGTGTGTGCTGTGTGTTTATTCTTCTATTCACTTCATTAGTTATTCACTTAACTGGGATTCATGAATTCACTGTGTTCTTTCAGATAATATTATTGCAGATGATGGAAATAAGTAGAAACCATGGTTCCTACTCTGAAATAGTTCAGTCTATCATAATAATAGACAAACCAAGTATTTTAGAAGACTTGGGTAAACATTATGAAAGTAGGAAACATGAGAAGAAGTTGGGTTGGAGCAAAATTACACTCCAGTTACTGGAAAATTAGAGGAATTATCCCTGTGAGCATGATGAAACAAATGTTACAGGGTGAGAAACTAGTCAGGCAGGAATAGGGATTTTCCTACAATAGAATGAGCATGGGTATAGTAAAGTAAATAGGAGAAATCAAAGAGTGTTCAGATCTTTACAACAGTTCTGTAAGTTGCACAGACCTAGTCTCCCAGTTGATAGGGTTACCAGCTTAATAATGCATTACTGAAGGAAAGATGATTGCAAGGAATCCTTGGTGTGAGGGTAATGTAGTGATAATTGTAGTTGTCAAGGTACAGAGAATGATGTTATGTGCAGAGAAGTTCCCAAATAAGTCGTATGCATATTTCCCTGGTTCCAGAAGAATTAAACACATTACAATGGTCTTAAGAAGTCTTGGAAAGACTATCTATAGAGGTCACTTTTCAAGACATACTTGGAAGTAGAAAGCATAAATCTATTTATTCCATTAATTTAAGGATAGTGATATCCGCAGTCAAAATTGTCCTGCTAGTCAGCTCTTCGCTACATTTCTTTTTTTTTTTTTTTTTTTTTTTGTGGTACCGGGGATTGAACGCGGGGGCATTCTACCTCCGCGCTACACCCCCGGCCCTATTTTTTATACTTTATTTTGAAACCGGGTCTCACGAAGTTGCGGAGGGCCTCACTAAGTAGAGAGAGAGAGAGAGAGAGAGAGAGAGAGAGAGAGAGCTGAGGCTGGCCGCGAACCCGGATCCTCCGGTCTCCGCCTCCCAAAGTACTGGGATTACAAGTGTGCGCCACCACGCCCGGCTTCACTACATTTCTTGTCATTCGATTATCATAAGAATTATAAATCTGTGGCTTTTATATTTCAGTGAAGCGAGAATATAGGTGACATCATCTACACCTGCATTTTCATTCTCCACCTTTCTGAAGTCAAGCTTTCTTTGAATAGTTCAGGAATTACTGGCACCTAAAAATCTTAACTGAGTCTCAAATAGGGATGACTGTTTCTCTTCCAACCACTTGCAACAACTAATACTATGACAGGGCTTCAGATGTTTCTTGAGTTTTTTTTTTTTTTTTTTTTTTTTGCAGTACCGGGGATTGAACGCAGGGGCGTTCTACCTCCGCGCTACACCCCCGGCCCTATTTTTTATACTTTATTTTGAAACCGGGTCTCACCAAGTTGCGGAGGGCCTCACTAAGTAGAGAGAGAGAGAGAGAGACAGGGAGAGAGAGAACGAGAGATCTGAGGCTGGCCGCGAACCCGGATCCTCCGGTCTCCGCCTCCC
>PVJS01009061.1:0-43215 GCA_004027185.1 Glis glis
CAACTTCGTGAGACCCAGTTTCAAAATAAAGTATAAAAAATAGGGCTGGGGGTTTAGCGCAGAGGTAGAACGCCCCTGGGTTCAATCCCCGGTACCGCAAAAAAAAAAAAAAAAAAAGAAGCCATAATACTGTGAATAAGGTATCGTACTGATCTCACCAACTCATGTTGGGAGGGAGAAGGGGCATGGGATGTGGGGAAATACATAAAGAGCTACGTGCATTTGTTTTTATCACATTGAACCTCACTATGATGTATAATTGCAATATACCAATAAAATATTTTTTAAAAACAAATTAAAAAAAAGAACCTAGAAGGACCAGAGTTTGGGGACTTGGCTGAAGAAAGAGTGAGAGTAATGAGACTTTTGAAACAGTGAGAAGGCGTTTCAAAAGTTTTACCTAGGAAAGTCCCAGTTTCCTAGGTAAAGCAAAACATAAAATCACATGCTAAGAAATGAGTAGCCCTAGCTGGGCGTGGTGGTACACGCTTGTAATCCCAGTACTTGGGAGGCTGAGACGGGAGGATTCGGGGTCGCGGCCAGCCTCAGGTACTTAGTGAGGCCCTCTGCAACTTAGTGAGACCCTGTTTCAAAATAAGGAATAAAAATGGGGGTATAGCTTGGAGGTAGAATGTCCCTGGGTTCAATCCCCAGTACTGGAAAAAAAAAAAACAAAAAAAGAAATGAGTAGCCCTGAAAATGCCTGACTGAACGTTATGTGACATACTTCTGTAATGGTAGAACCATTTGGTGATTTTCTCAATTTTTTCAACAAATATATAAGTACCTACTGTGTACTAAGTACTCTCTAAGGTCCTTGGGATTATATCTGTGAACAAAGTAAACAAAGATCCCTGCTGAGTGGCGGCTACTCGTGAGTGTGGTGAAGGGAGACAGTGAGCACCGCGTCACTTAGAAGTCAACAGAGGAGATAAGTAGGCCCTCTGGGTCTGGGGACTAAGCAAGCACATGAGATCACCCAGACATACAATTTTATATTGCGTGTCAAATTCTAAGTTAACTCACTTTTATTTTTATGCAGCTAATTATAAAGTTTAGATTAATAAAATAAGACAAGATGATGTGATTTACTGCAGCTTTTATATACTTGGATTATAGCTATGGGAGAAGGAATCTCTACTAACACTTAAGAGAAACCCCATTAATTTAGGATAGCTTTGTAATTATGCAGTCATTTCAAGGTCTTTGGCAGGCGAAACGAGAAGGGAAACTGTCACATAGCCAAAGTCTATGTTGTCTTCCTTATGGAAAGAGAATTTGGATCTCATTTCCAAAAAGATGACTATACAACCTATACATTTGTTATGTATATTTAAAGGCTTATAAAACTATACAGAGTTAAAGATCTTTTAAAATAATGATTAAGTAGTCACTGTTTTGTATTCTCATTGCCTCCTTCTTATTTAAACAGGCATTGGAAAAGTGAAAAGGAAAGCTAGTGTTCCCGATTCTGCGTCTCATGCTGACGAGAGCTTTGTGGACCCAGGCGAACGTCTCTACGACCTCAACATGCCTGCCTACGTGAAATTCAACTACATGGCCGAGAGGGAGGATGAGTTATCACTGATAAAAGGGACGAAGGTGATCGTCATGGAGAAATGCAGTGATGGATGGTGGCGGGGTAGCTACAATGGACAAATCGGATGGTTCCCTTCAAACTATGTGACTGAAGAAGGTGACAGTCCTTTGGGTGACCATGTGGGCTCCCTTTCAGAGAAACTAGCAGCAGTTGTCAATAACCTGAATACTGGACAAGTGTTGCATGTGGTACAGGCCCTTTACCCATTCAGCTCATCCAATGATGAAGAACTTAATTTTGAGAAAGGTGATGTCATGGATGTTATTGAAAAGCCGGAAAATGACCCAGAGTGGTGGAAATGCAGGAAGATCAACGGAATGGTTGGTCTGGTGCCAAAAAACTATGTTACCATTATGCAGAATAATCCATTAACCTCAGGTTTGGAACCATCGCCTCCACAGTGTGATTACATTAGGCCTTCACTCACTGGAAAGTTTGCTGGCCATCCTTGGTATTACGGCAAGGTCACCAGGCATCAAGCAGAAATGGCATTAAATGAACGAGGGCACGAAGGGGATTTCCTCATCCGTGACAGTGAATCTTCGGTAAGTTGGTTTTTAAAGGTAAATGGAAATGGAGCCATGGGTATCAAAACAATGGAGGATTGGAGAGGCTTATGTGGCTTTCCTAACATTAACCAACTTGCAAGCTGGGACACGTGCGTAAACGTTCTGAAGCTAAAGCCAGTGTTCTTTCCAACTCTATGCATTTTGAATAACAGCTGTAGCAGTGGTACTCTACTGGATTATTTGGCCATGTCCAGTTGTGTTGGCCTGACATTCCTGGAATATTTTCTGTTGCGTTAAATAGAAAAATGGAGAAAACTGAACATTAGCTTCTTCACTGAGAGTCGAATAATGCAGTAGATTAAACTGGGAAAACTTAAGTTGCTATTAGAGGTGGTATATAAGAAGATAATTACTAGTCAATAATATAGGAAATCCCTAAATTTAAAAAAATTGATAGCTGAGCATAGTGGCACATGCTTGTAATCCCAGTACTTGGGAGGCTGAGACAGGAGGATCACAGGTTTGCAGCCAGCCTCAGCTTCTTAGTGAGGCCCTCCACAACTTAGTGAGACCCTGTTTCAAAAAATAAAGAATAAAAAAAAATAGGGCCGGGGGTGTAGCTTGGATGTAGAATGCCCTGGGTTCAATCCCCAGTACTGCAAAAAAAAAAAAAAAAAAGATAAAGTTTCTTCATAAATTGTTTGGAAGTTAAAATACTTTTTAATTCTGTACTTCAAAAACCGATTTTAGCACCAGACATGGGCACATGCCTGTAATGCCAGCTACTCCAGAGGCTGAGGCAGAGGATTGCAAGTTTGAGGTCAGCCTGGGCAACATAGTGAGACCCTGTCTCAAAATAAAATCATAAGGGTAGTGGAGGTAGCTCAGTGGTAGAGTGCTTGCTTAGCATGAGTGAGGCCCTGGGTTCAATTCCCAATACCACAAAACAAAAACAAATTATATTTTAAGAGTGTTTGAAATGTATTTGTAATAAAGGATAAATTATATTACTGTACTAATAAAACTATAAAACCATAAAAATTGAGGAAGAATATAGTTATTTGGTCTCTTGGGTATTGTCTTGGATATCAAAATTTGATGGCACTCATGTTCTTAAAAATTGCCCTTTTTCCCATTGGTAAGTGTAGCACTACTTTCCACTTATCAAATCATGGTTAGTATTGGCTTGGTATGAATGTAGTTGTACAAAGATGAATGTGTATTTGTACAAAAAGAAGAAAATGTGTGAGAGATTGAGATTACTTGAACTTCCTGATGTGAAGTTCAGGGAGACGGGGCCTGTCCCCGGCCCCTCAGAAGAGCAGGTGGTTAGTGGTCAGGACAAGCGGTGGGATTCATTTTCTGTTACAGGCATGATCTGGCTCACTGTTTGAAACTTTGGGGTAACTGCTTTCTGGGGTTGATACAGACTGTCCAGAAAAATGTTAGTTTTTTTTTTTAAGAAAAAAAAAACCTACTTAGAAAAGAAGGCAGCTCGCCGGACGTGGTGGCACATGCTTGTAATCCCAGTACTTTGGGAGGCGGAGACCGGAGGATCCGGGTTCGCGGCCAGCCTCAGCTCTCATTCTCTCTCCCTCTCTCTCTCTCTCTCTCTCCCTGTCTTTCTCTCTCTCTCTACCTAGTGAGGCCCTCCGCAACTTTGTGAGACCCGGTTTCAAAATAAAGTATAAAATCCACTGTACCGCAAAAAAAAAAAGAAGGCAGCTCAAATGCAGCATATTATGTACTTTCTTGTGGGCAGAGCACAGATACTACACAAAATATGCCATTACTTTTAGCAATGTTATTTTTAAGGTAGAGATCTCAAATAGGCATATTTGGCCTGCAGTTTGTTTGTTTGTTTGTACTGGGGATTGAACCCAGGGGCATTCTGCCTCTGAGCTACACCCCCAGCCCTATTTTATTTATTCTTTATTTTGAAATAGGGTCTTATTCAGTTGCGGATGGCCTAAGTAGCTGAGGCTGGCTGCGAACCCGGATCCTTCGGTCTTAGCCTCCCAAGTACTGGTATACAAGTGCACACCACCACACCCGGCTTTAGAATTCCCTTTCAAAACTGGAAAACCTGCCAACATTGAGTGATCGTTGCCCTCTTCTGCAGGCAGATGAAAAGTGTCTGTTTTCTTTAGACTGGCCGTGGTCATTCCCTCTATCCATCTACCGTGACCCTCGTGGTCCTCAGACATATGCGTTTGTGACTTTTGTTAGAGTTTGTGTCCTTTATTTTTGAGAATTCGGAGTTTTATCTCTAAGTCCGCTGTTGTTACTACAAATTGAAAAGGAGTCAGGTGAATATCTGGGGTTTTCTCATCTCTCTCCATGGTCTGCCCCAAGAGAAGATAGCCCTTGTGCCTCAGAGATGAATGGATTCTACGCTGAGATTGCTGTGCTGCGAGCACTGTGGATGTGAGGAAACTCTCGACTCCGTGGGTTTGAGTCCTGCCTCCATTGTTAGCTAGATGGGTGACAGTGGACAAGTTGCCTTCTCTGAGCCTCAGTTTCCCTCTGCGGAAAGGTTGGCTTTGAGGAGTAAGTAATCTATGTAGATAGTTTAGCATGGTGCCTAGTATTTAGTAAGCACTCAGATTGTAGCGTGGATCAGTTTAATGTGAAAATGCTGATACCTACTTTTCAAAATGTTTACTATTTGTTTTTTCTCTTTTAGCCAAATGATTTCTCAGTGTCACTAAAAGCACAAGGGAAAAACAAACATTTTAAAGTCCAACTAAAAGAGACTGTCTACTGCATTGGGCAGCGGAAGTTCAGCACCATGGAAGAACTTGTAGAACATTACAAAAAGGCACCGATTTTTACAAGCGAACAAGGAGAAAAATTGTATCTTGTCAAGCATTTGTCATGATACTGCTGATCAGAAGCGACTGCTGGACAGCTTTAATTCGTCACGTAGTTGAAGACTGAGAAGTGTTGGTCCAGTCATGCTTGATTGGAACTTGCTGTTTCTAACCCTGAGCATTGACTATAATACATAAGTATTTTTATTATAACGCAGTCCATACATATATACTATGTACGCAATGCCTCTACATAGAACAGTTCCTATCCTTGGTCTTCTCTTTTACTGTTTTCTTCTTTGCTGTTTTACTCTTTGCTCCTAATATTAAGGTTTTGTATTTTGAAAAAAAATCAAATAATACAGAAGTCCTCTATTTCCTTGTAAAGGCACCCTGTTAGTTCTCCCATGGTTTTTCTTCGTATGAGAGTATATCTATATATGACATATGCTAAAATAAATTTCTTGGAGAGTGTTAATCTTTTTTGTGACTAAATAGCAATAATAAATGGAAAATTAGAAATTATTTTTAGGTATTTGTCACAAGCCATTGTAAATACCATGTATGTTGTATATGCCCTTATTTTTATAAGTTCATTCATTGTCTTCAATGTGCTGCAAAACAGACGAGGCTTAGGTTAGAAAACATGTAATTTTAGTTTATAACTGTTGAAACAAAATTCACTGAATTCTTAAGAATTTTCTTTGGTGCTTTTTTCATCTTGTTATTCAAGAGAGCAGAGCAGTCTCTGAGATATTGAGCTTTTAAAACTGTAAATGGATACTCTAGTGTTATTTTTTTCTAATGTTACTTTACCAAAGCATCTTATATTGTAATATGTTATATTTATGCAAGTGTGAAATAAATTATGGCCCACTTTGGGGGAAGTAGGAGACATTGAGATATGTAGGTTTTTTTCCTCCCTAAACACATACATCAGTAATTGTAAGGGATGTTATTTCCCTATTTTCAATTCCTTCTTTCAGTTTTCTTTTTCCCCCCAGTGTTGGAGATTGAACCCAAGGCCTTGTACCTGCTAGGCAAGTGCCGTGCCACTGAGCTCAACCCCTAGCCCCTCCTCCTTTCAGCTTCAAGTTTTGTTGACTGAACACTACAGCTGATTATACCTGAGGGAAAAATGGAATGTGTTTATGGTTGGATAAAATTATTTTTGTTTACCATGTAGAGGGTTGGGTATGAGGCTTAAATTTAAGCAAAATACCCATCAATATTTTCATTGAAGATACATATTAAAAGCATAACTTAGTAAACAATAGAAAGTCATGTTTTCAAAAATTTCCCCAGTGCTGCCTAAGCATATGAATATTTCATTTTTTGTTATAAACAGATACTGATGCATCAGAGTTGTTGATGGTAAAATTGAAGTTGTGAAATTTGAGTTTTTTCATTGTTTTATTTTAAATATTTTATTATTTAAATCTTATAATCATCTGAAGACTAACGTTGCCACTGGGTGGCAGCCCTGACCTGACCTCTCCCACTAAGCAACAGAAGTCAGCAAATATAATGAAGACATTAATGTACAAATTTTCATCTTTATTACATCTACTTTTAAAGCCTTTTAGCTATTTCATTATCTTTCTGAGTGCTTCTTTGAACATTAAGGTAATTACTAGTAGATAAGCTTAATGGAAATAAAAGTTATATGTGCTTACCTTTTTTGCTGTAAAATCACATGAGTATAAACTGAGGAAAACAGTTTAAAAGTGGTCGTAGAATGACTAGGTAGTTGTTCATTTTAACATACGTTTGATGATGCTTTCCTTTTGTTTTCTCTGCGGTTTTATCCCCTGGTTTTCATTATGAAAAAAAGATGAGTGTTTAAAAAGGAGCAATGACTACTTGATATTATAGCCCCCCCACACACACACACTGAACTGGTATCAGTAGAGCAGAATTTTGAGAAAGTAGCTAGGAACGGAGTAGCGCTGGAAGCAGGATGCATATGCCTGTACTGCGATTAGATTTATTGTAGCTGCAGTTCCTAGATTCACATGTGTGCCAATAATACCTACTGTGTGTTCAGCATAGGATAGAAACTTGCTGGGAACTACTTCACTTTGTCCGTCAGCATTTTATCAATCTTTAAAAAGTCTTAAATCAATCCTTATGCCAGTGACTGTTTTATTAGCATGAATTTTACTTGGAGCATTTTTTTAGAACTGGAACAACCTTAGAAAACAGCTACGTAGCTAGGTAGGTGGCAGTGCTTGGGGCAGAAGCCAGGTTTCCTCATTCCCTGCCTGCTGTTTTGTGTACCATGACATGTTGCTGTGTGTGTGCTAGTTTTAGACTAGGAGAAGGGTCCTGGGAAAATCAGTATTACAGAAATTTTCTTCCACATTGGAGATGATTAGTTATCAAATTTAAATATACATGACACATGTAACTTTGCCCAGCCTTTCTACAAATAACTTCTCCAAAATCTTGAAAGAATTTTTTAGAACATTATATAAGCTTAGTAACAAGAAAAGCTATTGCTGCTGTATCCTTCATTTGGTTATAAATCCTTAGGATACAGCCGACTATATATGTTCACATATGTATATTATTACACACGTATCACTGTGTATTTTAACAGACGAACCTAGCACTACTGAAGATGTTTCATAACTATATCACGTAAAAGTAGAAAGAGCCAGGCATGGTGGCAATGCCTGTAATCCTAGTACTTGTGAGGCTGAGACAGGAGGATCGCAGGTTTGAGGACAGCCTCAGCAACATAAGGAGACTTAGCAACCTAGTGAGACCCTGTTTCAAAATTAAAAAAAAAAGGGGGGGCTGGGGTACCACTAGAAAGGAAAGAAAGAAGAAAGACAGTGCAGCTCATCGCCATTGCTAGAAGAGTAAAACGTCCTAGCAAGACGTGCAGCCTAGGTGGTTAGAATCAGGTCGTCCCTGTAGATAAGTGGCAAGTCAATTACTTGCAGCTGGAATGCTTTGCCATGAAATCCAGCCATAGCAAACAAGCAGGGTCGCCCCTGTCTGTGTAGTACCTTTGTGAGAACGAGGCACCTCTTCCTCTTGGCAGGCCCAGCTCCTTCTTATCAAGAAGTCTGGAATTTCACCTCCGCCTCTTGGCACGGCTCCTTGCATAGCCAGAGACATTACTGTTCAACCTACACAGTGCTTAAGAGAATTAACGAAGCCAGGCGTGGTGGTGTGTGCTTGTAGTCCCAGCTCCGGATCGTTTGAGCCCAGCCTGGGCAACACAGTGAAACCCTGTCTCAAAAAAAAGGACATTTAAAAATTGGAGGATTTCACATAAAATTCAAAATACAATTTCCTCCAGGCGTGGTGGCGCATGCTTGTAATCCCAGTACTTTGGGAGGCGGAGACCAGAGAATCCGGGTTCGCGGCCAGCCTCAGCTATCTCGCTCTCTCTCTCTCTCTCTCTCTCCCTGTCTCTCTCTCTACTTAGTGAGGCCCTCCGCAACTTCGTGAGACCCGGTTTCAAAATAAAGTATAAAAAATAGGGCCGGAGGTGTAGCACAGAGGTAGAACGTCCCTGGGTTCAATCCCCGGTACCGCAAAAAAAAAAAAAAAATACAATTTCCTGTTAGAAATAAGAAGCCGGCAACTGGGGTTGAATTCCCCTAACTTAGCAATCAGCTAGAACCTAGCATAGGTGGTCCCCTTGTGTTTACCAATGCACATGTTGAAAGACTCCCAACCCTTATCCACCTCGTTCTTATCTCCAATTACTCTTTCCCTATCTTCCCTGTTACGTGGCGAGTTTATGGCTTAGAATCTGGAAATTCTCATTATCCAGAATTGCTTTGGATGCATTGTCCAAATCAATGTTAGGTGTGTATGTAGCATTCCAGCACGCTTTAACTTTTCTACTTCAATACTTTGCTAGAAGAAAGGCCTTTTTAATCTTGCATTTATTTATTAAGATTTTTTTTTTTTTGCAGTGCTGGGGATTGAACCCAGGGCCTTGTGCATGTTACACAAGTGCTTCAGGAGGCTTGCATTTATATACATCTCAACTGTTTTCAAATGCCTTCACAACTGTATCACTTTTTTCTTAGAGGATATTCAGTATAGATGATGTCCTCATTTTATGTTCTGATCAGCATCCAGTGGACTTTAAAAATGCTGAATTATTGAATCTGGGGAAAAACCATTATTTGGTTCTATTGCCAGTTCAGGAGCATTGGCTCGCTCCTCCCTCTGATAAGCTGATTTGTGTTTAGCAAGTTCCTGTGACTCACTCAGCTCTGCCATTTTCTAGACACTTGACAGACAAGCAAAATATGCATGCTCCACACCCTAACTTCTTGCTACTACATGACCTAAGCCAACTGAGGAATTGAAATGTATATTTCTAGTTTACTTAGGAGGTCCTCTTTTGATCCGAAAGTGCACACAATTTGCTGAGACTTGTTTGATGAATAAAACCTAAACTGGGCGTGGTGGGTTTTGAAGAGCAGGAGGAGGTGTTTCAGTTATAATTAGCCATGTTCACAGAGGTGAGTGTTTTAAACCAAAATGTCTTTCTGAGAATGCTTGCTGGCTAGAGCACTTTGGTTGCATCAGATGGTTCAGAATTGGCCTGATGGCTACAATGGCTTAGCACCATCATTTAAATTGCCTGCAGGACTGGCTGATTTTTAAATGTTTCCACTCAAATTAATCAAGCTTAAAGCCTAGGGAAAGCCGATCTTCCATTTTTGGCATAATGTCACAAATATTATTTATAGTTATAACTACAAAAGGAACAGTACTCAATTTCCTCTTTCCATGTTTTCTTGTACCTCATGGAATGATGACTTTCAAACAGGAAAACAAACATTTTAAGTAGATGTTTTAAAGTAGATGTCTAAGTTAGTTGATATTCAGTTGCTTAAAATAAACTTTTGAGCTCAGATAATTTATGTCTTAGACTTCAGGGAAACTTGCAGCTGACTTTGGAAAATTACGGAGACAAAATGGTGGAGTCCAGAAAGAGACCGGTAAAGGTTGTCTTTAAAGATAGGCTAAACACAGGAGTAGTTATTAAATTCATATTTTTGACCACTTCTGGGGAAAATTAGTAACCTGAGTAAGCATGGTTTCTCTAGAGCAGATGATGCCGAACAAACTTGTTTTGATGTTTTCAGACAAAAGGGGGTGTTCTAGAGAACAAATACTGATCTCAACAGGGCACATGATGATCACTTGGTGTTAAGATAATTTTTTTAACCTTGCAATAGCTTGTGTGTGTGATACTGGGGGTTGAACTCAGGCCTTCTACCTCCAAACTGCACCGCCAGCCCTTTTAGTTTGGGGTTTGAAATAGGCTTTCACTAGGTTGCTGAGAGTCTTGCCAAGTTGCTGAGGCTGGTCTCGAGCCTGCAATTCTCCTGTCTCCACCTCCCAAGTACTGGGATTACAGGGGTATGTCACCATGTCTGGCTAGCTTGGCTCTTGAGTGTCTTCCCCAGGTGGGGAAGGCTTGGTCCCCAGCCCACAGAGCTTCAGGGGAGGTGGTGGAACCTTCTGGGAGGTGGAGCCTAGTGGAAGGAAGTTAGGTCATTGGGGGTGTGCCCTCCAGTGGGCTATTGGGGCAGGGCCCCGTCTTCTCTCTCGCGTGATGCCACCCCAGTGTGAGAGGTGCCACCCCAATTTCCCACAGGCCCAATGCGGCAGTACCAAGCAACCATGGACAGAAACCGTGAGCCCAGACAAACTGTTCCTCCTTTGAAGTTGGTTCTCTCTGGTATTTTGTTCTAGTAATGAAAAGCTAACTCAACTGTTGTGTCTCTATGTATGCTTATGTGTCTGTATGTTTAAGTAGCTTTTGGCGATATTTCCCGAACCAACTTGCCTCAGATATTGGATTGCTCAGGTGCCAAGCTGTTCTCACCTAGCAGTATAATACTGAAGTGGACAGAGCTTCCATACAACTTACATTTCAGTGACGCGATGCCCAGTGGAGAAGAGCTCTGAATTTAAAATAGGCTGGTGAGGCCATAAAGGTTATTAATTTATATAGGATAGTCAAGGGAGGTCTCATAAAATTGGCCCTTGAGCATACTGTATCCTCCACAGAACCAGTTAACCAGTGTTTGAATGAAACACAGCAACCAAAATCACTTAAAAATTAGGTAAATCTTCTCTACTAAAGATCATTGTTTCTGGTTTTAAAATTTTTAAATTGATGAAAATGGTATTTTATTTAAATGTTCAAACTTTTAACTACAAAGGGCTACTCTGAATAAACCCTGATTCTTCCTCTCCACAGGAGTTGTTGGGGGAATAGTACAAAGAAAATAAAAATCAGTTAGAACCACAGAAGGATGATAGATTGGCAGACGTCAGGGTTGTAATCCATCACACCCGGAGGAAAGAACTGAGTCAAGAGGGGCTAAATTCCTGGTGGCCGGATAGATAATAAATATGAGGAGGGAAATTGAAAAACAAAGTATGTTCAGAGGAGGTGGAAAGGATGCAGGAGCTCTGGAAATTGGAGCTTGAACATGTGTAGAAATTACATCTGGAGCTGACTTAGCGGAAGCAGAGTCTACGACAAAAGGAATTCCATTGTTTAAATTTTGTGTTACTTTGGGGGGTGGAGGGGAGATGAGACGGGTTACAACTAAATGTAGGATGTGCTAGAACACAGGACATAAATATTTAGGAACGTTGGTGTGACGGGAAGGAACTGCTCTGTGCTCGGCACGGTAAGGGAATGAGTAGTGGACACTGTAGCCCGTTCCTGGGCTCCAGGCCCTCGCCTGGCCTTGCACAACCCTAAGGATGTGCCTCCAATTCGCTCCCTCGGAGTTCCTCTGTCTTCATTCGAGCCCTGTCCTGTGAGGGCACGGGGGGCTTAGCAGTCTCTCTTCTTTGGCCACCAAACTTTTCCTCCCTCCCCACTAAAAAAATCTATTTGCTTGCATTTCCTTCCATGGAACGTCAAAGCTTTAAGTGACAACAAATGTAATAGGAGGGGGAGAAAAAACAGCCCTATTTCTAGACTGTACTTGCTGCAGATAGGAAATAGGTCCATTCTTCCAACAGTTCATCTGCAGACATGAGTAATCCTCATTGAAAGAGTAGAAATTAACCTGAGAAGTGCAGGCAACAGGATAAAGGAGTTTGGTTTGGGCCAAGAGATTGTGACCAGTTGTTGAGGTGGCAGAGAAAGAGAACTAACGAAGCCAAAAGGGAAAGGCAAGGTCAGAGTCAGGGATGTCCAGGCAAGGGCAGAGGCCAGCAGGCAAGGCATGGCCCTCCGGAAGTCCCCATCCGATGACATGGCCCGGGCAGAGCTGCGTGGTCTGAGTTTCTTGTTGGGCCATGACTCCAGCTGGAGAGGAGTGTCATTGGAAAGCTGACAGGTGGGTGACATTAGCCCTGCCCCTTTAGGTGTGCAGAGCTAACACACTGCATGGACAGAGACTCCTTGCAGTGACTTGTGGAGGACTGGCAGGCAGCACCACCTTGTCAAGAGTGTGACAGTGCTGTGCAGGGTTGTCTTGACAGGGACCCAAGCCGGGGAAGAGCTAACTGTGCAACTTAAGACCTCGTGGTTTGGTGAACAGAAGTCCACAGCACAGCTAAATGAGCTAGTCTTTCTTATGTTTCCTATTTACCTTTTCTTGTTTTGTTTTTGCAGCGCTGGGATACATTTTCCTCTTCATCTTCCCATCCCTGGGCTCGGCTAGGTCATTCTCCCAGCTGGAACACTGAACAATGTCCTCATCTTTCCTCCTGCCGCTCGAGTTGAGTTGGGTGCCTGTCCCGAGGGCCGTCTGTGCGCTGAGCCTTCGCTCATCTCTTGGCTCGTGCATCACTGCCCCTCCGATACAGTGTGAGCGACACAGGAGGGTTAGGGTGAGTGAGAAGAACTTGGAGTTAGACAGACCTCAGTTGGATTTCCCGCCTCCATCCCTGAAGAGCTTTGCGATCTCTGACAAGCCAGTTTTTCTGAGTCTGTGTGGAGAATCAGATAAGTGGAGAATCAAATCTTGTAGCCGGGTGTGGTGGCGCACACTTTTAATCCCAGTACTTGGGAGGCTGAGATCGGAGGATCCGGGTTCGTGGCCAGCCTCAGCTACTTAGTGAGGCCTTCCGCAACTTAGTGAGACCCTGTTTCAAAATAAAGAATTAAAATATAGGGCTGGGGGTGTAGCTCAGAGGTAGAATGTCCCTGGGTTCAATCCCAAGTTCTGAAAAAAAAAAAATAAAAATCTTGCCTTGCAAGTCCATTGTATTATGGGAAATGCATAGAATGTATGGAAAGCCTTTGGGACAATTCCTAGCAGATAGCAGGTATCTAGTACACATTGGCTTATATTGTTGGTAGCTTTTGATGCCGGAACTGAGCAGAAGTGAATTTAGAGGAGAGAAATCAAGGAAGCCAGGTCTGGGAGAACAAAGGTAAGTTGGGAGACAGATGTTGAGGCCAGGTGTGACGCACTCCACGTTGGGATGTGCCTAGACCCAGAGGCAAGACAGAGCAGGACCAGAGGCCAGCGGGGCCGTGAGACGCTGTACAACAGCCAGTGACCAGGGCTCAGGGCAGAGAGGTGGTGACCGCTGACTCAGTGCTGGGAAGAAAAAGTACAGGTACACAGTGTTTTGGACTGTGGTGCAGCCAGCATGGTACGCCTGTGTTGTGCCAGATCCTGTTCTAAGTGTACCATCTCATTTAGTCCTCCCATTTAGCCCTGTGAATTAGGTGCCATCATAATTGTTCCTAATTTAGGGATGAGGCTACTAAGGCAGATGTTAAATGACTTGCCTAGCAACCAGGGAGGCTGGGTGCTTTGAACTACCTCCTAGTAAGTCTCTCCAACTGGAAGACTTGCTTCGCTGTTCCAGAGGCCAGACCCAAAAATGGGCAGCCGCCAAAGGGCCAGCCAGTCAGAGCAAATAAGTCCCTAGCTTATTGTTATTAATATAACAAATGGTTAATATGGCCTCTGTGAAGACCGACTGTGTTCCTGGCACTGTGCCAACCGGCTTTGTCTGCACCCTTCCCTGATCCCTATAACGATCACACGAGGTGTTATTGTACTTGTCAATGAAAGAAACGAGGCTCACAGAGCAGTTTTCTTCCCATTCACGTCAAAAGAGAACTGCTGTTTCCATCTACTTCTCAAGCCACGGCGATCTGGCTTCTGGTCCAGGTCCTCCGTTGAAACTTCTCTTGCTGAACTTACGAATGACTTTTCCTACATCCTGGGGCCGTTTTCAGAGTTTAACGCGCTGGTGCTCTCTTCCGCACTCTGCCTTCAGCACTTCATCCTTCACTGTTTCCGGGGCTGCAGTTTGTTCCAGGACCACTTCTCTGACCTATTTCTTTTTTCCCCCTCTATCTTCCTATTTGTTTTCCTTGCCGTGATCTATAAATGTGGATCTTCTTCAGGGATACATCGCAGCCTCCTGAATGGACGTGTTCTTGGGTGATTTCACCCGCTGCTGATGAGATGCCGGAGGCAGGGGGGATGCTACCACATCCTGACACCCATCAGCTTGATTTGTTTCGGTCTGTTGGTCGGTTGGTCGGTCGGTCGGTTGGTCAGTCGGTCAGTCGGTCGGTCGGTCGGTCGGTCGGTCAGTCGGTTGGTGGTTGGTTGCTTTGGGACAGGGTCTCACTACAAAAACCAGGCTGCTCTTGAACTTATGGGCTCAAGCGATCCTCCCACTTCAGCCTCCCAAGTAGCTGGAACTTATAGGTGTGTGCCACTAGGCCAGGCTCACCCCTTAATTTGAGACAAAGATTGCTTACACACCAGGAACCTCCCCTGCCTGTATAAGCAGCTCAAATTCTAGTGTATCGAGCTGAATGCATGCAGCCTTTTCTTGTACCACCCCAGCCCTGACCCCACTCCACCCTGCTCCTCTATTGTTTCAGCTGAGCGCTGCCATCCACCCAGTTCCCCAAATGCAGAACCTGAAAGTCATGTTTGGCTCCTCTTCCCTGACCTCCCAACCCACTCAATATCCCGGAGCTGCAATCTGCCTCCTGTGTCTTTTGATCACCACCCCTCCCCAGACACGGGGAACCTATTCATCTAGATGACTGCCATAGCCCCCTGCAATCTGTCCTCTCTCTCTCCCTGCTCTCTCCACTCCAGGCATAAACTTTTTAAAACTCATATGCAGGTAATGCCACAATCAAATATGAGCTTCTGCCAGGCATGGTGGCACACGCCTGTAATCCCAGGACTTGGGAAGCTGAGATAGGAAGATCACAGGTTTTAAGCCAGCCTCAGCAACTTAGTGAGACCCTCAGCAACTTAGCAAGACCCTTTTCAAAATAAAATATAAAATAGGGCTGGGGGTAAATGCCCCTGAGTTGAATCCCCAGTACCAAAATGGAGGGGAAAAAACTTCCAACCCTTCTTTTGGCATTCATTATTCTCAGGATAAAGTTGAAGCCCCTCAACAACACATTGAAAACTCTCTGGAATCCCATTTCTGCCGTCTGTGAGTCCCATCTCCTGCCACTCCAACCTCCAGTTGCACCAAACGTCATATGATTTCCTGATCACGATGCCCTGCAGATTTTTTTTTTCAGAGTTTGATACTCAACCCCAAAGTCACCTCCTCCAAGTGGTGAAATGTTTCTTTTGGTCCTCCTGTGTTCCTTTGTGACTATTTCTGTCGCTGCATTTTCAACATTGATTAATGATTATCTCCATAGGCATCTTTTCCACTAGTTGGAAAGTTCTTGTTGGGAGCAGGAATGTTTGAATTCCCAGGATCTCGCACATAATAGGCCCTCAGTGAATGTTTGTTGAATGAACCAATGAATGAATCATTTTCCCAAGGTTACACTGCAAATCAGTTCTGAAACTAGAACCAAACTACGTTCTACCCCAAGACCCATGTTCATTCCGCAATCGTATTTGCACATTAGGGTATTTAAAGTCATTGACTAGTAGAAATGTTAGAGGCCAAACTCGATTATGTTTGCCTCCCAGTTTTTGAATTGGCTTTAATTTTTTAAATAATACATTCACCTGATTTTGTAATAAAAAAGCAACGTAAGATATTCAGTAAAGAATCCTCCCATTTCTCACCTCCGTCCTCCCAGTTCCTGCTCCCTTTGCCTCCAGGTAACCAATCTAACTAGTTTCTTATCTCTCCTTCTACATTTTCCTTTTGCAAATGCATGCAAATGTAAAACTATATATTCTTTGCCTTTTATAGATTTTTTTTTTTTGCGGAACTGGAAATTGGCATTCTACCTCTGAGCTACACCCCCAGCCCTATTTTTTATCCTTCATGTTGAAACAGGGTCTCACTAAGTTGCAGAGGGCTTCACTAAATAGCTGAGGCTGGCCCTAAGCCTGTGATCCTCCTGTCTCAGCCTCCCAAGTACTGGGATTACAAGTGTGCACTGCCATGCCTGGCTCTTTTATAGATTTTTTTAACTAGCACATTTCTCTACTTTTTCTGAAGTGGGCGTGTATTAGCAAAAACTGCTAATCAGTACCTGGCTTAAATGAGCTCCCAGAGGGAGACTTGGAAGAGGACAGCTATTCCATGAGGGAGAAGAGAATCCTGCCTGCTCACTGACCTCTCGGGATATCTGGTCCCCAGCCCCAACCACCAGGACAGAGCCTGGTCCAGATATTTCCCCGGGGCAGATCCTTGTGCTCCCAGAGTTCCCTTTTCTTTGGAGCTCTCCGAGGCCACTCCCCCTGATGCAATAGCTGGGTTCAGGCAGAAAGGGGGGGGGGTGCTGCAGAGCCCGCCCCTTCTGAGCTGTTTGGCCCAGCTCCTCTCCAGAACAAGTCAGTCTTCAGGAGAACTCAGACCTCAGCTCCAACATCTGTATTCCGAAGCAACATGGCCAAGATGGACAGAATGCTTCCTTCTAGAAGGAAACGATGTGCCGGGTCCAGCTAAGCCTGCCAGACACAGCCCCGCGGATGCTTCTGGGGGAATCCGGACAAGTCCCATCATGTGGCTCGTCTACGCCTTGATCCCATGTTTGTGCACAGGTGAGTATGAATTAGAACACGGTGGCCTTGAACGTGGGTTGAGCAGGGGAAAAGTACTTTCCCAGGGTCCCGGGGTGAAATATATGTCTAGAAATCTAGTCTTAGGGCTTTTAAAAAGGTTTCTTATGCCGGGCGTGGTGGCGCACGCTTGTAATCCCAGTACTTTGGGAGGCGGAGACCAGAGGATCCGGGTTCAAGGCCAGCCTCAGCTCTCTCTCTCTCTCTCTCTCTTTTCCTGTTTCTCTCTCTCTCTCCCTGTTTCTCTCTCTCTCTCCCTGTTTCTCTCTCTCTCTCCCTGTTTCTCTCTCTCTCTCTCTCTTTCACTCTCTCTCTACTTAGGCCCTCTGCAATTTCGTGAGACCCAGTTTCAAAATAAAGTATAAAAAATAGGGCCGGGGGTGTAGCGCAGAGGTAGAACGCCCCTGGGTTCAATCCCCGGTACCACAAAAAAAGAAAAAAGAAAGGTTTCTTACTTCCTAACTCTCCATCCCCTGTACCCTAAAGAAAAGAGAAGGCCCACAGTCTCTCTGGAAATATCTCTGCTAAGGTGTTCAGAACAATCTAGAGATTTAAATTGTCTAAAAGTTAGCAAAGCTCTGGCTTTTTCTTATTTATCTCATTACCTGGTATTAAAGGGTGCAATATAGTCCCCTCAGTCTTTCTGTTTGTGCTGATTATGTGTTTCATTATTAAGTAAAATAATGAAAGATTCTGGCAAAACACACATGAATAAAAAGACATAATTTATAAGCTTAATATTAGGTCAGAGACTTATAAATCGGATTTCTCTCTTGGTCATTGCAGAAAAGGTATTCCATAGCATTTTTTTTTAATTTGGTTTGAGGCATTTTCTCTGCCAGTAAGATCACAAAATTTTCTCTCCTCCCCTCCTGGCTGCTTGTACTTACCTGTTATATTGTTCCCAAACTGCAGCTCCTTAGCTGTTGACGTTTCTTCATGTCACACTGCATGTAAGAGAAATTTCTTATCTTAATACTCCAAGACACTTGTCACTTTGCGATGTTAGTGGGAGCTTCAATGCTTTCTTTTTTCTTTCTTCCTTCCTTCCTTCCTTCCTTCCTTCCTTCCTTCCTTCCTTCCTTCCCTCCCTCCCTCCCTCCCTCCCTCTTTCTTTCTTTCTTTCTTTCTTTCTTTCTTTCTTTCTTTCTTTCTTTCTTTTTTCTTTCTTTCTTTCTTTCTTTCTTTCTTTCTTTCTTTCTTTCTCAGAACTAATTATTCTTGTTAGTTTAAATCAGGCAATATATCAGGGCTAAGACAGTTTGCAAATGTTTGGAACTGGCTTAAGCATCCAACTTAGTGTTCCTTTCGCTCAGTACTGGGGATTGTACCAGGGACGTTCTACCTCCGAGTTACACCCCCAGCCCTTATCATTCTTATTTCTCTATATTTTTTTTAAATTTTGAAACAGGGTCTCGCTAAGTTGCTGAGGCTGTCCTCAAACCTGCAATCCTCTTGTCTCAGCCTCCCAAGTACCGGGATTATAGGCATGCACCACCATGCCCGGCCAACTTGTTGTTCCTTCCTAGCCCCAAATCGTCACAGCTCCCAGTTGCTGGGCACACGATGTCCGAATTCTGCTTGTTTCTCATGACCCAGTCTGGTCAGGCCCCATCCTGTATTTATTCAACCCTATTTCTCACTTCTTAAAAGCAAATGTGGACTGCTGGCAGCTGCTATCTCCACAGTCAGCACCTGCTACCTCCATCTCTTCCTCCTGGCCTTTGTTTTTGTCATTTCCCACCAGAAGCACCACCCCCAGTTCCCGTCCCCAGCCCAAGGCCATTCCTGATGGGTCCTTCCTCCTGCAATCCCTTCCCGGACCTCTGCCCTTTGACCCTTGACCCCAGGTGCCCTAGCTTCAGTGGGTTACTTTACCTTGCTTTTCAGCACTGGCCTGGGTCAAGAACCTGGGCATCTTTCCTGGCGTCCCCCCGGCCCCTAGCACAGGCTACACAGGGTGGATGTTTGCCAAGTTAGTTTGGGTGACTGGTTAGTTTTGGGGGCAAAGAGTTGCCAGGGTAACGCCCCTCCACTGGGCCAAAGGGAGAAGATGGGAGGCTTGAAGAGAAGCAGAAAGGCCAGCAGTTTTTTAACCTGACATTTTCTTCAATGAATTTAGTCTTTTCTTTAAAACACCTGTTTCAGCTGAGCGTGGTGGTGCACGCCTATAATCCCAGTACTCGGGAGGCTGAGACTAGAGGATGGCAAGTCCGAGGCCAGCCTCAGCAATTTAGCAAAGCCCTCCACAACTTAGTGAGACCTTGTTTCAAAATAAAAATAAGTAAGTAAGTAAGTAAATAAATAAATAAATAAATAGAGCTGGGAGAGTAGCTCAGAGGTAGAACACCCCTGGGTTCAGTTCTCAGTAACACACAACCTCCTGTTTCGTACAGATCTGGAGGTGAGCGCGCTCTTTTCACACCTATAAACTTACACAGAAAAACAAAAACAAAACCGCTGGAAACCACAGGATGTGGCAGTAGACAAACCGTGTGTGGGTTTCACCTCTGTCCTTCCTAGTTCAGTGAAGAGATCATATAACTTCAGTTTCCTCCTCTGTGAAATGGGCACAATAGCTATGTTGGTTACTAGACCGCTGGTGAAGGGTTAAAGAAACGGGTGCAAACAAAGTCACTTTGAAGCTTGGTGTGGTGGTACACACTTGTAATCCCAGTACTTGGGAGGCTGAGACAGGAGGATCCGGGTTCGCTGCCAGCCTCAGCTACTTAGTGAGGCCCTCCGCAACTTAGTGAGACCCTGTTTCAAAATAAAGAATAAAAAATAGGGCTGGTGGTGTAGCTTGGAGGTAGAATGGCCCTGAGTTCAATCCCCAGTACTGCAAAACAAACAAACAAACACCCCCCCAAAAAACAAAGTCACTTTGAAGACTTCACTGTCCCCCGCCCCACAGAGTGATGAGTAGTGTCTGTTGGTGATGCGGAGGGGGATGTCAGCAGACAAGTGCTCTAGCCGAGGCCACCTTTATGCAGTTGTGACCATTTTCTCTGCATCGTGTAGCTACCTTGATGAACTCGGTAAATTCTAAAAGAACTTCTGTTGGTTGGTTACGAGGCCACTGGACAGATGGGTAGTTTTGTTGCTTTCTTTCATAGAAATCATCCGCCTTGTCCTTTCCAAGTAATAGTGTATGATTTAGGAAAGTGATTCTTACCACCAATAATAATAATAACAACAAGGACAATCACAATTGCCCTTTCTGAGCACACACTGTGCCCCAGGTTAGCAAAAGTGTTCTCTTAGCCAGGTGTGGTAGCTGAAACAGGAGGATCACAGGTTTGAGGTCAGCCTTAGCAATTTATGAGGCCCTCAGCAACTTATTGAGACCCTGTTTAAAAATAAACAATAAAAAGACAGGAGGATCGCAGGTTTGAGAACTGCCTCAACAATTTATGGAGGCCCTCTGCAACTTAGTGAGACCCTGATTTTTTTTTTTTTCAGTACTGGGGATTGAACCCAGGGGCATTCTACCTCCGAGCTACATCCCCAGCTCTATTTTGTATTCTTTGTTTTGAAACAGGGTCTCACTAATTTGCAGATGGCCTCACTAAGTTGCTAAGACTGACCGCGAACCTGCGATCCTCCTGTTTCAGCCTCCCAAGTACTGGGATTACAAGCGTGCGCCACCATGCCCGGCTGAGACCCTGTTTTAAAATAAAAAAAGAGAGCTAGGGGTGTAGCTCAGAGGTAGAATCCCCTGGGTTCAATCCCTAGTACAATCAATCAATCAATCAATGTTCTCTTGACTTCTCACGTCAACCCTGCAAGGCAGGTGTAATTATCCCCACATTACACACTAGGAAACAGAGACTCAGAGACGTTCAGTCATTGTCTGAGTACACGTCCATCCGGTAAGTGTGGGGATTTTGACTTGGCTGGCTCGGCTGGCTCCAGAGCCTGTGCCCTTTGTATTTCTGTGCAGAAGAGGCTGAGGCATTGAAACAGGCCAGAAAAAGAGAGGAGGGACAAAGGAAAGGAAGTAAAGAAGATGGCGCTACCTTTTCCGGGTGCATTTGCCATAAAGGCTGTGGAGCTGATGTCAGGCCCGGCGGGGTCCTTGCAGGGGAGGTGCAGAGATTGCTGCCTGGAGCGTTTAGCATGGTGTATGGCGGGCGCCTGCACGCTGCCTCCCCTTCCCAGACTCAAGATTCAGGAGACAGGAGCGGCAAAGGGACCAAGGTGAGATCGTCGAGAGATGAGGAAGAAGCGAGGCCTCACTGCTGTCCCCAAGGGAGCCCAGACTTGGTCCCTTGTTCATTTTTCATTGACTTCGTGTTTCTGAGCATCTTTTGTGTGCCAGGCCCGGGGCTAGGTGTTGATTATTGTTAGAGGTGAACAAAACAATCCCTTGTTTTCCGAGAACATGCAGCCTGCTGGGAAATACACCGAAGTCTTTGCATCTGAGGATTTTCATGTATTTTCAATTATTGTTCAGCCACCAGAAGTAAGATCTAGATCCGTGGTCCCCAGTCTTGAATAAACATCGTTATCACCCGGGAGCTTTGGAAAACCTAAATGCCAGGACTTCACAGCCAGAGATTCTGAGTTAATTGACGGTGCTGCCTGGGCATTGGGGTTTTCCAGACTCCCTGGGCAGTGCTCCTTAGAGAAGTGGTTGATTACAGGGACAGGCAGGGAGGATAGAGATGAGACAGGAGCGTCTCGTGAGCAGTAATGACGTGCTTTGAAAAGGACGGTGCCTCAATGCACCATGATATCCTAGGTTGGATCCTGGAATGGAATAAAGACCTTAGCAGGAAAATTGGCAAAATCCAAATAAAGTCTGGAGTTTAGTTACAATCGCAATAGCATACCAATGTTGGCTCCTTAGGTTCGATAAATGCGTTGAGGTGAAATAAGACGTTGGCACTGTTGGAAGCTGAGGGAGGGGTATATAGGAACTCTGTGTACTACCTTTGCATTTTTTTTCTGTAGAGCTAAAATTATTATTATTATTATTATTATTATTATTATTTGCGGTACCGGGGATTGAACGCAGGGGTGTTCTACCTCCGCGCTACGCCCCCGGCCCTATTTTTTATACTTTATTTTGAGACCGGGTCTCACGAAGTTGCGGAGGGCCTCACTAAGTAGAGAGAGAGAGAGAGAGAGAGAGAGAGAGAGCGTGCGCACGTGAGCTGAGGCTGGCCGCGAACCCGGATCCTCTGGTCTCCGCCTCCCAAAGTACTGGGATTACAAGCGTGCACCACCATAATAAACATAACTTGAAGCCAGGTGTGGTGGCACATGCCTGTAATCCCAGTGCTTGGGAGGCTGAAACAGGAGAATTGCAGGGTCGAGGCCAGCCTCAGCAATTTAGCAAGGCCCTCAACAACTTAGCGAGACCCTACTTCAATAAATAAATAAGTAAAATAGGGCTGGGGGTGTAGTTTGGAGGTAGAAGCCCCTGGGTTCAATCCCCAGTACTGCAAAAAAAAAAAAAAAAAGAAAGAAAGAAACATATTGACATCATGAATACATAGCAAAAATGTATCAGATGAACCCAAACTGAGACGCATTCTACAAAACAGCTGCCCAGAACTCTTCAAAAATGTCAAGGTCATAAAGGACGGCCGACTGAGAACAGATTGGAAGAGACTAACTAGATACGACAACTGCATGGGGAATCCTGGACTAGTTCCTGGAAAATAAACAAAGAGCATTAGGGGGAAACTGGTGACATTTGAATAAAGACGCCAGCTTTGTTAATATGTTGCATCAACGTTAATATCTTTAGTGTTCATGCTTGTGCTCTGGTCACGTGTCTGTGGAAGGCGGAGTGAGAGGTGTATGGCACTTTCTGGACTGTTTTGCGACTCCTCTGAAAGTGTACGACCAATCTGTTCACCATGTCTCCGCGCTAGCAGCAAGGTGTCGGACTTGTGTTCTTCCCGAGGCTCCAGGCGACAATCTGTTTCTTTGCTGTTCCAGGCTCTGGCAGCCACCTGTGTTCCTTGCTCATGCCCCCTTCCACGATCTGTATGCACCGCCATTTGTTTAACCATTTACCTGTTGTAGGTAAATTGTTAGAGTGCAGGTCTTACATGGTAAAGTTTTCATTTCTCTAGGATACAGTGCCCAAGAGTGCAATGCTAGGTTGGACAATAATTCCATGTTAGTTTTACCAAAAACTGCCAAACCCTTTTCCAGAGTGAATATATATTCCTATCAGCAATGTAGGAGGGATCCACTTTCTCCATCTCCTTGCCAACATCTGGCTTTGTCTCTTTAAAATTTTTTCCTGTTCTGATAGCCCTGTGGTGCTATCTCATTGGGGTGTTAGTTTGCATTTCCCCAATAGCTAATGATGCTAAACATCTTTTCACATGATTATTTGCTATTTATATATCACGTTGGGTGAAATGTCTCTTTATACCTTTTACCCATTTTCTAATTGGATTGTTTGATTTTCTATTGCTGAGTTTTGAGAGTTCTTTATATATTCTAGATACTAGTCCTTTTTGAGATAATGGTTTGCAAGTAATTTCTCCCACTCTATAGCTGATCATCCTCCTAACAGGGTCTTTTGCAGAGAACAATTTTTAATTTTTTTCATGGTACTGGGGATTGAACCCAGGAGTATTCTACCTCTGAGCCACACACCCATCCCTTTTTTATTTTTTGAAACAGGGTCTCACTAGGTTGCTAAGAGTCTCACTATACTGCTGAGGTTGTCTTTGAACCTGAGATCCTCCTGTCTCAACTTCCTGAGTACTGGAATTACAGGTGTGTGCCACCACACCTGGCAATTTTTAATTTCAATGGGATTTAACTATAAATTTTTTCCTTGTATGAATCCTGTTTTTGGTGTCAAATCTAAGAAGTCTTTACTAGACCTGAAGATTGTCTCCTGTTTTTTTTTTTCATAAAAGTTTTAGAGTGTTTTTTTTTTTTTTTTGCGGTACCGGGGAACAAACCCAGGGACATTCTACCTCCGCGCTACGCCCCCAGCCCTATTTTTTTATGGATCTCACGAAGTTGTGGAGGGCCTCACTAAGTAAAGAGAGAGAGAGAGAGAGTGAGCTGAGGCTGGCCGCGAACCCGGATTCTCCGGTCTCCGCCTCCCATTACAAACGTGCGCCACCATGCCCGGCTAGAGTGTTACATTTTATAATAAGCCTACGATCCATTTTGAGTTAATTTTTGCATAAGGTGTGAAATTTAGGTTAATTTTTTCCCCCTGCAGATGGCCAATTGTTGTAGTGCTATTTGTTGAAGACTATCTTCCCTTCATTGAACTGCTTTTGTGCCTTAATCAAAAAGCAGTTGAGCATATCAGTGTAGATCTACTTCTGGGATCTCTATTGCATTTCATTGATCTATTTATCCCTTTGCCATCACTGCACAGTATTTATACTGTAAGTCTTGGAATTGGGTAGATTGCTTCCTCTGTTTTACTTCCCCCCCATTTTTTTTTTAGTTGGGGCTGGGGGTATAGCTCAGTGGTAGAGCACATGCTTAGTATGTACAAGGGCCGGGGTTCAATCCCTAGTACCCCACCCTGAGATGTTTTAGTTATTCTAGTTCCTTTGACTTTTCAAATAAAATTCAGAAAAACTTATTTAAATTAACAAAAAACCTTGATGGGAATTGTGTGAAACCTGTATTCAATTTGGGGGAGAATTACCATCTTAATTAAGTTAAATTTTCCAATACATGAACATGGTACGTCTCTCCATTTATTTAGATTTTTTTGTTTGTTATTTTACATCAGCATTGTGAAGTTTTCCCCATATAAATCCTGGATACATTTTGTTACGTTTACACTCACATTCCATTGTTTTGAGTGATTATAATTTCAACTTCTGTGTATAATGTTCAGTCGCTAATCTATAGAAATACAATTAATTTTTTTATGTTTATCTTGTATCCTGTGAACTTGCTGAACTCACTTACTAGTTTTAGGAGTTGTTTTTGTTTTAGATTCTAAATCAATCTAAACCATCTGCAAATTGGGGGAGTTTTACTACTTCTTTTCTAATCCGTATTCTTTTTACTTCTCTTGTTTTCCTTAATACAGCGGCTAGAATTTCTAGATTCTGATGAGTAAGAGTAGTGAGAGTGGACAGCCTCTCACCACTAAGATGTTAGTTGTAGTTTTTTTGTAGGTGGTCTTTATCAAGTTGAGATAACTCCTTGCTATTTTTAACTTGAACAGGGGTTTACTTTGTTTTAATTATCAATGAGTGTCAGGTTTTGTAAATGCTTTTACTGTGTCAACAATTAAAATTATTTGGTTTTTCTTCTTTATCTTGTCGATATGGTGGATTGCATAATTGATTTCCAAATGTTGAATCAGCCTTGTATACCTGGAACAAATCCCACTTGATCAGGATGTATAATTCTTTTTATACACTATTAGATTTGGATTGCTAATATTGTATTGAAGATTTTTGCATATACGCTCATGAGCTATATTGATCTGTAGTTAATATTTTCGTGTGTGTGTGGTACTGGGGATTTAACCTCAGGGTGGTCTACCTCTGAGCTATACCCCCAGCCTGATTTTATTTTTTTATTTGGGTCTCACTAAGTTGCTGAGACTGGCCTTGATCCTCCTGTCTCAGCCTCCCAAGAATTGGGATCACAGGCATGCACCCAGTTTGTAATTAAAAAAATTTTTTTAACATAAATTGTCTTTTTCTGGTCTGGGGGTATAGTTCAGTGCAAGAGCACTTGCCTAGGATGTTCAAGGCCCTGGGTTCAAGCCCCATGCTGCAAAAAAATAATTAAAAAGTATAAATAAATAAAAATAAAAATTATCTTTGATTTTGATATCAGGGTAATATTGGCCTCATAAAGTAAGTTGGAAAGTATTCTTTCTTCTTTTATGTGTTGAAGGGGATTGTGTGAAGTCGGTGTTAATTCTTTTTTTTTTTTTTTTTGCGGTACTGGGGATTGAACGCAGGGGCGTTCTACCTCTGTGCTACGCCCCCGGCCCTATTTTTTTATACTTTATTTTTGAAACTGGGTCTCACGAAGTTGCGGAGGGCCTCACTAAGGAGAGAGAGAGAGAGAGAGAGAGAGAGAGAGAGAGAGAGCTGAGGCTGGCCGCGAACCCGGATCCTCCGGTCTCTGCCTCCAAAAGTACTGGGATTACAAGCGTGCGCCACCACGCCCAGCCCGGTGTTAATTCTTCTGTAAATGTTTGGTCGCATTCTCCAGTGAAACCATCTGTGCTTGGAGATTTCATTTTTGAGAGATTTTAAAGATATAGTTAAATTATATTATACTAATGAATAAATTATATTAATTTTGGAGGGGTACTGGGGATTGAACGCAGGGACATTTACCTCCAAGCTACAACCCCAGCCCTTTTTATTTTTTTGTTTTGAAACAGGGTATTGATAGGTTGCTGAGAGTCCTGCTGCATTTCTGAGGCTGGCCTCAAACCTGGGATCCTCCTGTCCCAGCCTCCCAAGTACTTGGATTACAGGTGTTTACCACTGCACTCGGCTTAATTCTTTTTTCCAGTATTTTTAATTCAGCTTTCTCTCTTTCTTTCTTTCTTTTTTTTTTTTTTGTGCTGTGAATTGAACCCAGGGCCTTGTGCATGCTAGGCATGTCTTCTACCACTGAGCTACACCCCCAGCCCCAACATATAATTTAATTTCATAAAATGTAGCTTTATATTAATATAGCTTTATATTCCCAAAATAGTTTTTTGTTTCTTAGCCTTTGCCAGAGGAAGGATGTCAGGGAGGACCATGCCTCGTGTCCTGGGCCACCCCACCCCAGCTGGCCCGTTTCCTTTCCACCTCTGTGGTGACTTCAAAGTTCAGAACGCGGAGGCCAGGAAGCCTCCCTTGTGGGCGCCCCAGGTGTTTCCTTCCAGGGCAGACTGTGGGTGCTAAGGCTGAGAAGAAGGTGGATCACGAGGGTCCTAGTTAGAGAGGAGGCAAGGGAGCCAGGCAGGGTGTCCCCAGAAGCCGCCCTTCCCCGTTCCCTCGTGGTGAGAGCTTGATAAGGAACAGCAGGTGCCAGTGTGGAGACGGGCGCAGAGGCCAGCGGTCCTGGGTGAGGCCCCGCTGCGCCTCTACCCACCTGCTGCCCCAGCAGCACAGGGGGCAGGTGCTGGGTATTCACGAGGAGCATGTGGACGGGAGAAGAGAAGGACGTAGCGGAGGGTGAAGACCTCACCCTGGGGTCACATGTGAGTGCAGGGGCAGCCTCCCAGGCCTCGTTCATTCTGTGCACCCTCTGGACCAACTGTGCGCACACTAAGCACACCACCACACCTAGGTGAGCATGCACTAGTGTCCCAGCTGGCTCAGGGACTCGCAGCCTGCCCGGGGAGGGGGCTCTGAGCAGGCCTGAGCCTGCACTGCCCACCTGCGAGCTGATGTCCTGCTCGGCCTTGTTGGAGGTCGTGAAGGGATGAGCTTTGGTAGCCAAGGATGGCAGTGGCAGGAGAGGGACATGGTGAGAAGCTGGCATGGGCTGCTTGGCCTTGCCACGCACGAAGGGGTGGGAGGCTGCGGGTCACGCAAGTTGCTTACGGAGACAGTACTGGGCTGGATCCAGGTCACTCTGACGTAAGACAACTCAATATCAAAAACAAAAAACCCCAAGCAATCTGATTAAAAATGGAGAATAGACCTAAAGAGACATTTCTCAAAAAGAGACATACAAATAGCTAACAAGCATATGAAAATGTTCAACATCACTAATGATCAGAGAGATGCAAATCAAAACCACCATGGGGTGTCACCTCACCCCAGGAAGAATGGTGTTGGGCAGGGGATGTAGCTCTGCAGGGTTCTTGCCTGGCATGTATAAGGCTCTGGGTTTAATCGCTAGCACAGAGGGAAAAAAAAAAGAAGAATGGCTATTATAAAAAAGATTAAAAGACAGCAAGTGCTGGTGAGGATGTGGAGGACAGGGAACACTTGCCCACTGTTGGCGGGAATGTCAGTTAGCAAAGCCATTACTGAAAACAGTGTGGAGGTTCCTCAAAAAATTAAAAATAGAGCTACCATATGATCCAGCAATCCCACTGCTGGGTATATATCCACAGGAAATGAAATCAATATGTTGAAGAGAGATCAGTGCCGGAGTTCATTGTGGCGCTATTCATAATAAATAAGGAATGGAAACAGCCTAAATGTCCATCAATTGATGAATTTATAAAGAAAACGTGGTGCATATATACAATGGAATACTACTCAGTCATAAAAAGATGAAATGTGGTTATTTGCAACACCATGGATGGAACTGGAGGACATTATATTAAGTGAAATAAGCCAGGCAGAGAAAGACAAATATCACATGATCTCACTCATACATGGAATCTAAAAACGTGGATCTCATAGAAGTTTAGAAGAGAATGGTAGTTATCAGAGGTTGGGAAGCGTAGGAGAGAGGGAGGAGGGAAGGGGAAGTTCTGCTCAGTGGGTACTAAATTACAGCTCGATGGGAGGAACACATTCTGGTAGTCTGTTGCACAGTAGAGCAACTATGGATATCAAAAATACACTAGATATTTCGAAAAGGCTGGAAGAAAGGATTTGAATGTTTTTAACCTCAAAGAAATGATAAATGAGATAAATATGCCTACCTTGATTTGAACATTAGACAATGTATATGTTTATTGAAGCATTACATGGTACCCCATAAATATGGATAATTATTATGCGTACGTTAAAAATACATACATACTTGCATGCATAAACTACGTGCCTCAGTTTCTCATTTGTATAATGGAGAAACCAATGGTCTATACTCCCAGTATGGTGATGAGAATTAAATGAGATGATCATGAACAATCTAGAACATGGCTAGATAGAATATGGTAAGTGCTCCATCAAGATTAGCCATTATTATTGTTATCATTATTATTATCATCATCATTCATTTTATCACAAGGCAGAATTACAATAATGATAGCAGAAATTTGGCATTAGCACACGTGTGACGAGATTAGAGTTGTTCTGGTTCATTCGCCTGTAGGCCTTTCATTAGACACTGGTTTGACGCTGCGGCGTCCCCACTGGCTGCCCACCCTGCAGCCTCTCTGTGTGCTTCGTCCCAGGCGCAGCGGCCCTCCTGCCTGCCCCTCAGAACCTCTCTGTACACTCCACCAACATGAAGCATCTCTTGACCTGGAGCCCCGTGGTCCTGCCTGGAGAAACAGTGTTCTATTCTGTTGAGTACCAGGGGTGAGTTTTTGTTTTTGTTTTTGTTGTTTTAAGAGTTTTTCTTTCCCTTAGACCTAAAGCAGTTTGTTCCTGGAAGCACAGCCCTTCCTCCTCGGCTCAAGGAGGCCTTGTGAGGCCAGGGAGAGATTATTTGCAAATGTACACCCTCTGTGTGCATGGGCATTGAGGGGTGGGGGCAAGGAAGCAAGGGGAATTGTCCTGTGGATTCAACAGTGAACTATCGGGCCGGGCGTGGTGGCGCACGCTTGTAATCCCAGTACTTTGGGAGGCGGAGAGCGGAGGATCTGGGTTCGCGGCCAGCCTCAGCTATCTCTCTCTCTCTCTCTCTCTCTCTCTCTCTGTCTCTCTCTCTCTACTTAGTGAGGCCCTCCGCAACTTCGTGAGACCCGGTCTCAAAATAAAGTATAAAAAAAAAATAGGGCCGGGGGTGTAGCGCGGAGGTAGAATGCCCCTGGGTTCAATCCCCGGTACCGCAAACAAAAACAAAAACAAAAACAAAAACAAAAAACAAAAAACAAAAAACAAAAAACAGTGAACTATCTGGGAGCACGAATGTGTATAAATACATTTTAGTGCAACTTTTTAGGGGGGAGGTAATACTGGGGATTGAATCCAGGGGCATTATACCTCCGAGCTATACCCTAGCCCTATTTTATTTTTGAAACAGAGTTTTACTAAGTTGCTGAGGCTGGCCTCGAACCTGTCTCAGCCTCCCAAGTACTGGAATTACAGGCGTGTACCACCACGCCCGGCTTGGTACAGCTCTTTTCAACAGTGAGTCAACTGTCTAATGAATTTGCCCCTGACTTGATATGGGCAAATTGCTGAAGATCCTTTTGTGGATAGTAGAGACCTCAATTTTCCTGACTCTGAGCGTATGCATAGAAGCCACAACAACATTCTAGGCTCAGGGATACAGATGACAAAGTTTCTGGATATAGAGAATTTAACATCTAGAGGAGACAGGTGGTGAACGCACCTGTCTTATGATCCTTATGATCACCTCTCTAACGTGATAGCCACTAGCCACAGGTAGCTATTTAAGCTTAAATTAATTGAATTCAATAAGAAACCTGTTTCCCAATTGAATTCCACTGATAGAGAACATTTCCATCATCACATAAAGTTCTATTGGGCAGCACTGCTCTGGGCAGTTTCAGTTGACCATCAGTGCTAGGGGGAAATTGTAAGGTTGATGCAATAGAGAGAGACTCCGCGGCTCCTTTCTGTTAGGTGGTCAGCAAGGCCTCTCTGGGGAGGCCATACTTACCCATGTCTGCAGGACAAGCATGACCATCCACGTGCACAACAGGGGCAGAAGGAGCGTTTGAGACAGTGTGAAGAGCTGGTCAAAGGTCCTGGGGCACAAGGAGATGACATTAGTGGAGGCATGACCAGGACGGCAGAGGGCAAGAACATCATTCTTAGCGACAGGGCGGGAGAGAAGGCCAGAGTCTTGCAGGCCAGGGGGAAGGGTTTGGGTTCTGATCTAAGTGCTGTAGGAAGAATGAAGAATGGAAATGCCATGATCCATGAGTGGGAGTGGGCTGCGGAACAGGAAGTGTGGAAACTGGGACACCACAGCCAGGCAGGGCAAGATGGCGGCTGAGATTAGGGTGCTAGATTAGACTGCAGTGTATGTCTTGGTTTCCCTCGGCTGAAAGGAGTGCGGGAGGAGGGTGGAGGAGCTGGGCTGGGGAGCACATGCAAGAGGTCGGAGGATGCGGGTGGGCAGCTCCGCGTGACCGTCTTTGAGCCGGAGTCGCAGGCGCTGGCGTGACGCTCACCCTCACCCTCTCTCCCTTGGCCAGGGAGTACGAGAGCCTGTACATGAGCCACATCTGGATCCCCAGCAGCTGGTGCTCACCCACCGAGGGGCCCGAGTGTGACGTCACGGACGACATCACCGCCACGGTCCCCTACAGCCTCCGCGTCAGGGCCACACTGGGCTCGGAGACTTCTGCCTGGAGCACCCTGCAGCACCCCTTCAATCGGAACTCAAGTAAGGTGCTCCCCTCCTCACCCCGTCCCCACCATTCTCCCCTCCAGGAACCACGTTCACCTAGACTCTCAGGCCCCATTTTTAGAATCAAAGTACTCTTGCAAAGCCAAGGTGTCATGAGCACGAGCCAGTGATGCACTGACAAGGTGTCCACGGCTTCCCACCGGCTGTCGCTGTTGTGTCCTGTGGCTTTGGCAGTCTTTCCTGCCTGTCTCTGTCGGGGGCTGTAGGTGGTGGAGATGTTGGCGTTGGGGGCCTGAAAGGAAGGCTGTTTGGGAAGTGGGCAGATAACGCTCAGACTTCTTCCTGGCCTGGGAGAAGGGCTGATTCCATGAAGGGTCCAGAGGAATTCCCAGTTAGGGACACAGGGGAACGCAACTCATTTTGGCAGGGTCCTGGGCTTATGTGACTGAAAAGAATTTCAGTGTGCGCCAGAGACATAGACAGAGATTTATTGAGGAAAGCAAGAAATACACATTCAAGGGTGCATGCGGGCCATCTTCAGAGTGAGGGATGCGTTTGGGGGTTCATGGTTCTTCAATTAAAGGAGACTTGGTAAAGGGAGGTGTGTGAGGATGACATCAGTCTGATGATCACAGCTCGTTTAGGGTGGCCTGGTCATTTACTGGATCCTTAGGCCAATCATGGTCTCCATTATCTGATCAATAGGTAAGCTGGAAAGTTCCTGAAATTATAGGTTTCTCAAGATATCCTATCTGTCTTGTTAACAGTTCACAAGGTAATTATAGAAATCTTTTGTTGCAAACCTTTTTTTTTTTTGGGTACTGGGGATTGAACCCAGGGGCTTTCTACCTCCAAGCTCCACCCCCAGCCCTATTTTTATTCTTTATTTTGAAACAGGGTCTCACTAAAGTGCGGAGGGCCTCACTAAGTAGCTGAGGCTGGCCGCGAACCCGGATCCTCTGATCTCAGCCTCCCAAGTACTGGGATTACAAGCATGCGCCACCACGCCCAGCTCTGTTGCAAACTTTAAGATTTAAAGATTTTCCAGAAATTTGGGAGAGATGGGCCTGGGAAAGAACACTGGTTTGGGGAGTCAAGGTATGAGGAACTTTAGCACCAGGCTTTTATATTGGAGTTATATTTGATGCCGGGTGTGTTGGCACATACCTGTAATTCTAGTACTTGGGAGGTTAAGACAGGAGGATCTCAGCTTTGAGGCCAGCCTCAGCAACTTAGTGAGACCGTGTTTCACAAAAAGCCGGGCATGGTGGCACACACTTGTAATCCCAGTACTTGGGAGGCAGAGACAGTAGGATCACAGGTTTGTAGCCAGCCTCAGCAACAGGAGGCCCTCCACAACTTAGTGAGACCTTGTTTCAAAATAAACAATAAAATAGGACTGGGGGAGCTGGGCGTGGTGGCGCACGCTTGTAATCCCAGTACTTGGGAGGCTGACACCGGAGGATCCAGGTTTGCGGCCAGCCTCAGCTACTTAGTAAGGCCTCCGCAACTTACTGAGACTCTGTTCCAAAATAAAGAATAAAAAAAAAAATAGGGCTGGGGGTTTAGCTCAGAGGTAGAACGCCTTTGGGTTCACTCCCCAGTACCAAAACAAATTAAATCAATCAATCAATCAATAAATAAAATAAAAAAGGTTGGGGGTGTGACTTGGAGGTAGAATGCCCCCTGAGTTCAGTTCCCAGTACCAAAATAAATAAACAAAGATGTCTATGTCATGAGGACAGCGTTGCTGGCTGGGCTGGCAGGGGGTCATGGCGGGGAGTATGGGGCAGCTCCATGAGGCTGAGGGAGGCTCCTGGACCGGCCTTTGAGAAAGCGGCCTCCTGGGATGGTGGGTGCGGGTCTGGCTGCTGGGTGGGGGACAGAGTGGAGGTGGGAGGCCGTGGGGGTGGGAATGCAGCCGGGTTGGTGCTGCAGGAAGAGCAAGGGGAGGCGCCTCCAGTGGCCTCTTGTTTCTGGAGTGGCAGAAGCTCCCCTGCTGCGAGTGAGTGCGATTTGGGGCAGCACCAGGTGGGGAGACTGAGGAGCTGGTGGTAGTGGGTGGAAATCAGGAGAGTTTCAAAGGTGGGGGAGACAGCTTTGATAGGAAGTCGACCCTGTGGAGCCGGAGGGATGTGGTTCAAATCCCAGCTCCGTTGCTTGTCAGCTGGGTCCCTGCTTCCTCATGTGTAAAAGGGGCAACCGTTTGCCGCTTTGCTGGGTGGCTGGGGACCACGCGAGATGCCACGTGTAAACACTCACTGCGGGTTGTCCTGTCCTCGCTCTCAGCTGCGGGTCGGTGTTGGTATAGTTACTTTTGCCCTTGGGATGTGGGAGTTGAGAGCTGGAGAACAGAGGCGGGGCAGGGCGGGGCGGGAGTGGATTGTGGGAGCGGAATGCCCACAGGAGTTTTGGCACAGACCGCGGGCTCCTCCGCTGGGCCTCCTTCCCAGACTCCGGGAGGACGTGGTTGAAGTGGCAGGACCCCAGTGCTGGGCACTGCAGCTCTGCCTCTGCCCGCAGTGCCCGGGCAGCACCCCCTCCCTGTGGCACCTGGGAGGTGACGGAGCGTGGCAGGGGCTGGCAGCTGTTGGAAGGTAGGCCGGGTCAGAAGGAGTTAAGGGAGCGCCTAGGAAAATATGTGGGCAGGGGATGGAGCTCGGAGGTAGAATGGCCCTGGGTTCAATCCCCCGTGCCACACACACATACACACAAATAAATAAATAATCTCTGAACTGAAACTTTCTCTAACTCTATCCTCAATAAAGATGGAGATCAGAGGCCCCAATTCTAATCACGTATGACTTAAGAGTGTCTCTTCCTTTTGGGGGGGTTCCAGAAGCAGTGCTGGTCATCCTGTGTGTGCACTGGGTGTGTTTGCGTGGTGGGCTGACTCCCCAAGCACTCCTGTCCCGACCCGGGCAGCCCCCACCTCCCAGCACACGTTCTCCCCCACTGGGAGGGGGACGCTTTGCCCTCTGGAAGCTCCTCCAGGGGCCGCCTTTCTTCCTTCTGCGTGTTCACTGCCCCCATGTGTGGGATGTAGCCCAGGATGTGCCCGCCCTACTTCCCAAGCCGAGACCAACCATGGGGGGCCTTTCTGGTCCTGCAGTGCCTGGATCTGCAGGGCGAGTGTGGTATACCATCGAGGCAGGAGTAGAAGCCGCCTTTGTGAGCTCCTCTGTCCCTGGCTTGCTGGTGGGAAAGTGTCCACAGGGGACTGTCAACCTCTCTGGGACCTTGGTAATGTGAAAGCTGGTGTCTGTATTCAACGTGAATTTCTAGATTCTTGTGAGGATTTATAAGACACATCTCAGTCGGGATGTGAGATAAAGAATCCTTGGGCCAAGAACAGAAAGCCTAACCCGCCCACAGCCTGCTGATTTGCAGATGTCTAAAAGTCATCTGGTGCCAGTCCTGCCATTGGTCTCTGTGAGCGACAGGAGGCACATGCCCCAACCAAGCATGTTCATGCCTGAGGGGCAAAGACTGCACCTGGCCGTGCCCAGCACACACCTGAGCTCAGGCAGGTGTTTGGAAAGCATTAAGAAACAGCATCTGCTCTGTGCAATGGTGCATACCTGTAATCCCAGGAATTGGGAGGCTGAGGCAGGAGGATTGCAGGTTTAAGGCCAGTGCACAGTAACTTAGTGAGACCCTGTTTCAAAATAAACCATAAAATACAGCTGGGGGTGTAGTTCAGAGGTAGAATGCCCCTGGGTTCAATCCCCAGTACCACCAAAAAAAAAAAAAAAAAAAAAAAAGAAAGAAAAGAAATAACGTCGACTCATTGGATGAACCAAGGTGGAGAACAATTTCTGCCTGAAAAGTGTGGAAGGAAGAGAAGCATGGAGCACACGTTTTTATATTTATGTATTTATTTATTGTTTTTGGTACTGGGGATTGAACCCAGGGGCATTCTATCTCTAGCTGTAGCTGGGTGTACCCCCAGCCCTATTTTATTTTTTATTTTGAAATGGGTCTCACTAGGTTGCTGAAGAGTCTTGCTAAGTTGCTGAAGTTGGCCTCTAGCCTGCAATCCTCCTGTCTCAGCCTCCCAAGTACTGAGAGATTACAGGCATGTACCACCATGCCCTGCTGGAGCACACACTTTTAGAAGGGAAAGAGGTAATGTCTGCTTGAGTATTTAATCCCTTTTCTGGAATATATGTTTCTAGAGAAGGAACAGAAGACTTTATTGAAGTAAAGGAATACAAAAAGGAATTGTAGTAAATCTTTGCTGCTTTTCATTCACTCATCATTCAAAGAGCATTTTATAAGCACCTACTGAGTACAGGAGAGTGTCTGTATCCATGTTTCCACTTGCTGAGAAGGTATAACTGACCGTCTTCCCTCCCCGTGGGGGCTGGCATATTTCTTCTGATGACAAGCTCATGTGTCCAGGGAAATCGGTTCTGTCTTTCATTCTTCTCTTGTCTTGCCAACAGCCATCCTCACTCCACCCCAACTCAAGGTCTCCAAGGATGGCTTCGTCCTGGTGATTGAGCTGGAAGACTTGGGGCCCCAGTTTGAGTTCCTCGTGGCCTACTGGAGGAGGGAACCTGGTGTGCAGGTAGGCTCCTTACCCTGGCCTCTGAGTCAGGCTTTGGGGAAGGAGGTGCAGCTTTCCGAGGGTGAGTGAGGAACGCTGGTCCCTGGAGTGCTCAGTGTCTGGGTGGCCTGAGGATGAGCAGTCCCAGGTGCAGCCTGTGAAAGGATTAGCCTCTTCCTCAAAGAACGACCTTGGTCCATTCTGGCCTTGGCTGGGGACTTTTTTGGGCCAGGTTGGCTAAAGTCTGGGAGCTGCTTTCTGGCGCTAAACTCTAATGTACTTTGACCTTGTTTTAGTCAGCATGTATGTTGCTGTGACCTAAAATACCTGATAAGCACAACTTAGAGGAGGAAAGGTTTATTTGGATCAAAGTTTTAGAGGCTCAGTCCATGGTTGGCCGGCTCCAAGGCAGAAAGCGTAGTTGGCAGGGTTTGTGGCAGAGAAAATCCACTCTCTGCTCATGGCAGCTGGAAACAGAGAGAGAGAGAGGAGGGGGCCAGGGACAGCCCCCAAAGCCATGCCCCCGTGCCCCACTTCCTCTAGCCATTTCCTACCTCCAAACCCAGATACTGGCAACACATTAGGTTTGGGGGGACATTTAAAATCCAAACCACAACAGACCCATGACACCTTTGGAATGCATTTTTCCCCTCCCTCGTCAGCTGGTCTCATAGCCACTTAGAGGCAGCAGCCCAGGATGTTCCAGATCAACTGCATAACTGCAGTAGTACACGGGGCTGGCACATGCCTCTTGAGGGTGTGTGTCCTGGCAGCATGTAGCAGGGGGACAGCTGGCCGCGAGTTGGCTCATGAATAAGCAGATCCAATTACGAGCTGGTGGGCCTTGCAGAAAGCCAGGCAGGGAGCTGCCCCTGTCTATGAGAAGTTGGCCGGAGGCTGGGGTGAGTGGAGGCCGGCCCTCACAGAGGGATTGGTCAAACAAGCAGAAGAAGGGGCGGGCTTCAGCAGGAAGTAGGGGACACTCAGAGCTGTGGAGCCCCTGCCCAGGCCGATATGGTGACAAGGCTCATTCCAGAGCAGACACAGAGCCAGGCACAGCACAGACTCCCTTACCCAGGGAGCCTCGCCTGTGGAGGCCTTGCCTCCTTCTGGTGGCTCCTCTGCCTGTGCCCTCTCCCCAGCTTACTCCCAGGCCCTGGCTCCTGGTCACCCCTTCCTAATACGCCCATGCCTGTGCCTCCCAGCCCCCCAAGGCCTCCCAGCCTGATGCTCCTCACCATGTCCTCTCTCTTTCCTCCTCACTTTTCAGTATCCTAAAACCAGATTTTTTTTTCTTTTGGTATTGCGGCTTGAACCCAGGGGCATTCTACCTCTGAACCACACCCCCAGCCCTATTTTATTTTTTATTTTAAAACAGGGGCTCGCTAAGTTGCTGAGGGCCTCAAACCCGTGATCCTCCTGCCTCAGCCTCCCATCTACTGGGATTATGGACATCTAGGACCAGATTCTTAGGAGAGGGGTCCCATTGTTTATGCTCATCTTATCGGTCTGAGGTTAGAGGTTGCAGTAGCTCACTGGGTTCTGACTGCCCCCCTCTCAGGCCCGAGTCACATAGCAGTGACCGAGGGCAGAGCGCACGCCCCTCTGCACACTCAGTGGGCGCTGTATGCTGGGGTGTGTCCTGGAAGGTGGGGGAGGCAGGTCAGGGAGCCGATAACATCGGTTCCTGTTGTTACCCCTGCTAGGCCAGGGCCTGCTGGTAGGACATGGCACTGACAAGCAGGCAGATGGAGTGGCGTTGGGGACAGGCCAGGGCCTGGCAGGAGGCAGCACGCAGCTGCCTGGGATTCTTTGGGATGGAGCCACCCCCCACCCCCCGTAGCTGGCAGGGCCGTGCGGAGAGGAGCGCGCCCTGAGTCACCGGGGCTGGGCCTGGACAAGCCTCTGCAGGCACGCGCCTCGGGAGGGGTGCAGCGGAAGGGTGACAGATGGAGGGACAGACAGGCAGGTGGGTGGGCGGACGAGTAAGGAGGCCTGGCCCGCCAGCTCCTCTGCTCTCACGCCCGATGCCCCTGGTGCCAGTGGCCACGCCAAAACTCGCTCTGTGAGATGTCCCGCCTTCAGGCCTCTGCCCGCACGTCCTCCTGCCCCAGACTCTTCCTGACCTCCCTGTTTAGACAGAGCCTCCTTGTCACTCCACCTCTTTGCCTGGCTTTTTTCTGTTCGTCTCTTGTCACCCCCTGACACACATTTATATATCATCTCTCTCCCCCATGTAAGTTCCAAGAGAGCAGGGACTCTGTCCATTTTGATCAGTGCTGTGTCGCCGTGCCTAGAACAGCACCGGGCTCTTAGTAGGTGCTTAATAAACAGGAATGAATGAAGGGGCCAGCGAGGGAATGCGTGTGTGCGTATGTGAGAGGGAACATCCCGCGCGCGGAATGTTCTGGAAGGGACTCTCCGCACTTTTCCCTCCCTGGCTCTTCCCGCCCTTTCCTGTCCTGCTGCCCTCGGGGAGTGACTGTGTTTTCTGGTCTCTCGAAGGAACGTGCCAGAGTGGTGCGGAGCCGGGGCCTTCCTGTGCACCTGGAGACCATGGAGCCGGGGGCCCCCTACTGCGTGAAGGCGCAGTCGCTGGTGAAGGCCATCGGGAGGCGGAGCGCCTTCAGCCAGGCCGAGTGCGTGGAGGTGCGAGGTAAGAGCCTGCCTGTCCCGTCCCTGCCCTGGGGACGGCCCTTCTCGGCGCCCGCCGGGCGCCCGGTTCTGAGCCTCCCCTCAGTTTCACTAGGTGGGTTCCACTGGCCAAAGTGTGCACGGGACTCTAATTCCCCCAGAGGCAGAAGGCCACGCTGGGGCTGGGCGGGGTGTCCCGAGCAGCTGTCTAGCACCCTTTCCCCCTGAGAGCTCCTTCCTCCGGGGTCCACATGTGGCAAGGCTTGCGTACCCCATGGTTGGTGCCTGTGAGTAGCGTGGGCTGCTGGAGCGTGGCCCTGAGAGGCTATCGTGAGGAGTCACCACGTTGTAAGATATCACAGTCCTTTCATCTGGAAGGGACCTTATAGAGCCTATGGAACCCTCTTTGTGTGTGTGTGTGTGGGGTGCTGGGGATTGAACCCCGGAGCATTCTATCTCCAAGCTATACCCTCAGCCCTATTTGTGTGTGTGTGTGTGTGTGTGCGCGGTACTGGGGATTGAACCAAGGTACATTCTACCTCCGAGCTACACCCCCAGCCCTATCTATTTTTTATTCTTTATATTGAAACAGGGTCTCACTAAGTTGTGGAGGGCCTCACTAAGTAGCTGAGGCTGGCCACGAACCTGCGATCCTCCTGTCTCAGCCTCCCAAGTACTGGGATGACAAGCATGCGCCACCACGCCTGGCTAAAAACTCTTTGAAAAGGAAAACCAAACCAAACCCTACATCCCATGACAATGTCACTCAGACACCACTAGTTACATTTTCACATGTAAGCTTTTAGTCTTTTAAAAAATAATTATTATTTGGCATAGGTAGTTCATATGGTTCAAAAAAATGAGATTCACATGGAAATTTTCTTTTCCATGCTTCTTCCCCATCCATATAATTCCTACACCCTCTCCCATAGCTATGAACTTCTTGCATATCCTTCTGAAGATCTTAATGCATATACAAGTAAATGAGAATATGTGTATGCATACATCTGTGTGTGTGTATACATATACATATACAACCCTTCTTTTTATCACAGGTAGTGTCATACTCTATGCACTGTTCTCAATCTTGTCTTTTTCATTTTATATACCTTATAGACTTTTCCATATCAATAAAAAAATTTCTTTACCTTTCTTTACTGCTAGGTAATAACTAATTTAACTAGTCCCCTATTAATGGGCATTTGGCTTCTTTCCCAAATATTGTGCTATTCCAGTCAATGTATTAATTAATTTCCTTGTACAGAGATCATTTTGCCAGGGTTGGGGTGTAGCTCAGCGGTAGAGTGCTTACCTAGCATGCATAAAGCCCTGGATTCAATTCCTAGCACCGTAAAAAAAGATTATTTTGCTGGTGTATATATGTATTTGAAGGATAAATTCCTGGAGGTAGAGTGGCGTGGTCAAAGGCATATGCATTTAATTTTGATCACTGTTTCCAAAACGCCCTCCAAGGACTATAATCCTTTAGTCATTGCCCATGTGTGGACACATGCTGTAGCTGTTTTTATTATTATTATTCTTTATTTTGAAACAGGGTCTCACTGAGTTGCTGAGGGCCTCACTAAGTAGCTGAGGCTGGACGTGAACCCAGATCCTCCGGTCTCAGCCTCCCAAATATTGGGATTATAAGTGTGCGCCACCACGCCCGGCTTGCTGTAGTTCTATAGCATACACACATTGAGCCTGTATTTTTGTTTTTCTGTACTAACGTATTAAACCCAGGGATCTGCTACCACTGAGCTATATCCCCAGCCCCCCTTTTTTGGTATTGGGGATGGAACCCAGGGACATTCTACCTATAAGCTACACCCCCACCCCTATCTTATTTTTTATTTTGAAGCAGGGTCTCACTAAATTGCGGAGGGCCTAGCTAAATGCCTGAGGCTGGCCACAACCCTGTGCTTTTCCTGTCTCAGCCTCCTATGTACTGGGATTACAGGCATGCACCACCTAGCTCTTTTTATTTTGAAACAGGGTCTCACTAAGTTGAGGAGGCTGGCCGCAGACCTGCAATCCTCCTGTCTCAGCCTCCCAAGTACTGGGATTACAGGTGTGCACCTCCACGCCTGGCTTCCATTTGCTTTTGAAGATAACGTTCATTCTTTTTATAAATGCATCCTTACTAAACTATGACTGTCTCTGCACCAAGCCCCAGCCTATGCACTTGGAGATAGCAGGGAAATCCCTGCCCACATGGATGCTTCCCTGGAGTGGAAACAGACTACAAACAGGCACTGGGTGTTGAGTGCTATGAAGAGATGCACAGGAGCGTGCCTGGGCCGGAGGAGGGGCAGCGGGCGCTCTGGGCAGAGGAAATAGGTTGTGAGGCCGAAGCTTCAGTCCAGATATTCCAATGAACTGGCTCATGCATGTAACTGTTATCTTCCTTGGCATTATTTTTTGGACTTAAAGTCATAGCTTTGAAGCTAGTCTTACCCATGGGACCTGGGGAAGTCACTTAACCGTTCTGAGCAGAGTCATCTTTTTGTGTGTATGGTACTGGAGATTGAACCCAGGGGCATTCTACCCCCAGCCATATTTTATTTTTGAAACAGGGTCTCACTAAGTTGCTGAGAGCCTCACTAAATTGCTGAGGCTGTCCTCGAACCTGTGATCCTCCTGTCTCAGCTTCCCAAGTACTGGGATTACAGGCGTGCCCCACCACGCCCGGCTAGAGTCATCTTTCATGGAAGCAGGACGCTCACTCCCATTGTGCAGAACAGGGGGTTACAGGTCCAGGCCCTTGCAGAGTGCTGGACGGAGGTAGGAGCCCCCGGACACGTGTCGGGCTCCATATATCAGCGTTACGATGACTGTTTTCTAGGTTCAGTCTTCCCCTCCATACTGTGAATCAGCGCCGAGAGCACATTGTGAAACAGTGTGTTTTCAGTTACCGCCCCGCCCCACCCTGTGCTGCCCTGCTCCCTCTCCCTCTCCTCTGCCGGCCTGGCGCCCGGCCTTCCCCTGGCAGCAGCGCAAGGTACGTGCTAGGACGCTCCTCCCTTCCCCTTCCCAAGAAAAAGATCTTAATCTTCCCTGGGGCTTCCTGGAAACCATGTCTCCATCTAGAGTCTAGAAAAATGGCACCTGCCATCTTGGCCGACGTGCAGAGCCACCTGGAGAGGGAGCCCAGCCTTGGAGGTCGGCCCTCGAGGCGTCCCTGAGCCTGTTCTTGTTTCGTCTCCAGGAGAGGCCCTGCCCCTGGCGCTGGCCCTGTTCGCCTTCGCTGGCTTCATGCTGATCCTCGTGCTGGTGCCCGTGTCCGTGTGGAAGATGCACCAGCTGCTCCGGTACTCCTGCTGCCCCGCGGTGGTCCTCCCAGACACCTTGGTAATGAACTGCCTCCTCCTCCTCCTCTTCTTCTTTCTTCCGCTTCTCCCTCCTCCCTCTTCCTTCTCCTACTTCTTCTTTCCTCCTCCCCCCCCCTTTCTCCCCCCCCCCCCCCCCCCCCCCCCCCCCCCCCCCCCCTCCCCCCTTCCTCCTCCTTCTCCTCCCTTCCTCCTCCTCCCCTCCTCCTCCTCCCCTTCCTCTTTTCCTCCTCCTCCTCCTTCTTCTTCTTTCCTCCTCCTCCTCCCCTTCCTCCTTCTTTCCTCCTCCTTCCCTCCCTCTCTCCTCCTTCTCCTTCTTTGCTTCTTTCTCCTTCTTCTTTCTTCTTTCTTCTTCCTTCCTGTATGAACAGACAAGACGTATCTGGGGCCTTCTGCAGGCATGGCACACCCTTCGTGGGTTTTTAAGGGTTTACTGAGAAGGGAGAGCACACTTACACAACTTCGCTTCTGTCTTAGTCCATTTGTGCTTCTGTAATAGACTGGGTAATTTATAAAGAATAGAAATTCAAGCCGGGCATGGTGGCTCATGCCTGTAATTCCAGTACTTGGGAGGCTGAGACAGGAGGATCAAAGGTTGGAGGCCAGCCTCACCAACTTAGCAAGACCCTGTTTCAAAACAAAAATGGCCTGGGGTGTAGCTGGGATGTAGAATGCTCTTGGGTTCAATCCCCAGTACAGTTCTGGAGGCTGGAAAGTCCAAGATGAAGGGCCACTTCTAGAGTGTCGATTTGGTTCTTTTTATAGTAAATATTCTCTGTTGAAATCTTTTATTTGCTCATTTTTATGATAATATTTTCCTCTATGTCCTTGGGCATAATTATAATAATTGTATCTGCTTTTTAAACATTTTGATAATTCCTCCAGGTGTGCTATCCCAAGTTGGTCTCTGTAGATTGCTTTTTATTTGATATGGGTCTTATTTTCCTGTTTTTTTTTTTCCTATGTCTTGTGATTTGGGGTTGTATTCTAGATATTGTCAACAATATGTTGCAGAGATTTTGGATTCTATTGTATTTCACTGAAGACTATTGATTTTTGTTTGTTTGTTTTAGTAAGTAGTTAACTTGGATAAATGCAAATTCCAAACTTTGGTCTCCAAAGGTGGTTACTATCCATTAGTCTGTTTGGGCTTAGCTGGAGTGTTAGGAGTTGACCCCACACCTGTCTTGCACACAGTTCAGAGGTCAGACAGAGATTTGGGCAGAATCTATGTACACATTTTGTAGCTCCCCCTTTTTCCTCTCACTTTCTAAACTGGGGTGTTTGCTCTAATCTCTGTTTTCTGGTTCTTCCAGCCAGTAAGACTACAACCCATCATGGCTCCCTCTCAGGCAAAGAGCTATAAAAAATGGGAACTCAGCCAGGTGTGGTGGTACCTGCTTGTAATCCCAGTACTTGGGAGGCTGAGACAGGAGGATCACAGGTTTGCGGCCAGCCTCAGCTACTTAGTGAGGTCCTCTGCAACTTAGTGAGACCCTGTTTCAAAAGAAAGAATAAAAAATAGGGCTGGGGGTGTAGTTCGGAGGTAGAATGCCCCTAGGTTCAATCCCCAGTACTGTAAAAAAAAAAAAAAAGGGAACTCACCCAGGGAAATTCCCTTCTTCTAAATGTTAGCATGTATGTGT